>SSNS01000772.1:58290-93322 GCA_006937985.1 Aphyosemion australe | reverse complement strand
GAATTACTGACATAAATGGACTTTTGCACCATATTCTCATTTTTTGAGTTTCATCTGTAGACTAAAACGATGTCAGCTGTGTGTGTATAAACAGTCCTATTCTACCCAAACACAGCGTGATTGCTGTCTTTTAGTCTCCCATCTTGAGGTTTTTTTCTCTGGTCAGAGTTGAAAAATCAAAATCAGAATCAAAAATCTCAGGGCTTTTATTTTAATAATCATGTTGATTACATCTGTGAATGTTCTAACAGTCAAGTCTGACCATTTATAAGGTGACATCAGTAAAAAGGATTTAGTCTGTTGTTTTCAGACATGCACACTCATCAGGGCTGCGCTACATTGACATCGTAGGAGAGACTAACTTATCAAATAGGTGATTTGTTGCTGAAAGATTTGCTTTCAAGATAAATTCACCTACAGGTAATTAGTTTTTTTTAAACTGCATTATTTAAAAAAACTTAAAATTACTTTATCTTTACAGCGGCTTTATAATTGAAAGTAAATGAGAGCTATGTTAACAGTTCTAGATCTGAGGGAATACACGCTGGGAATGTTGGATGGGAAGTGCAATATGTTCTTGTTAAGTCTTTCAGATGTTCCTTCAGGCCCGTACAGCTCTGATGGGTTTTTATAGGTTGTTGAGCTCGAGGAGAGTCTGGTCCAACACCTGGTGCATGTCCAGATTCTCTTCTTTGGCCTGGGCCAGCTTCTCTACAGGTGGAAACAAAATCACAAGTCAAAGATATAGTAAATATAACTGCTCTGTATTTATTCACAATACCTACAAAGACACATTAGTTGGACTAGTTTTAGAAAAAAGAAACAATTCCATGAATTNCCTGACCTTCTGTTGGCCTCTGACGGGGGCCTTTGCCATGTCGTAGGTCATGCTCTTGGTTTCTGATGTTGCGCCCTTTTTACCTGACACAGCCGGCGACGTCACCGCCACCCTTACCCTCATGAATGACCTCTTATCTCAAATGAAAGCTGATGAGCTCAGTGTTCCCAGAGGATTCGCCTTCTGGAAATGGATGAATTCTGGTTCCTGGTCCAATTTTCTACAATTATTATTACACTTTATTGCTACAATATTTGATTCCTGTCATTATTTTTTCTTGTTTTTCTTGCTGTATTTTCATGCTGCATGGTTCCATGTATCAAGATTTGTATCACCAATATGATTAGTGTTTCACTATTTTGCTGTTTTGGCTCACACACCTGCTGCTCCTAATGATTTTGAAATATCTGATTTTGACCGGTATTCCGGTATTCTGACTGTAGATGTTGATTTTTTACTCTGTAACGTTTTTACTGGAATGAGGCTTAGGGTGAAGTTCTTAGTATATGGTATTGATCTCTGACTGCTGCTCAGCTGCAGCTTCATGTGCTGTCATTTACCATCATGTGATTGCTTCCACTGATTTCGCATTCGGTTCCAAGGTTTATTATTTTGATCCTACTGTTGATGCTTATTTTACATGACTTGCTCAGTGCAGAAACCTCATGCATGTTATGTATATATACCATAAACAGGAGGGATTATGTTATAGGATTTCTGAATCCTGTACCGCTTCTCTATTTCATTCTGTATCTCACACACACCCACACACACACACACCCACACACATCTGAACACACCCACTTCCTTATCTCCTACTTTAAATAAACTGTGTTGGCAGCCGCTCGAGGCAGACTGTACTCTGTCCTGAGTTGGTCTGTCACCATTTTGCAAAAGGTTCTATCATACCAATTTATGTTAGGGATTTTCCCAATCACCTAACTAGTCCAAAATATTCACAAATTCCCCAACCATTGGTTTATCGGGACAACAGACATGGATGTTAAAATCACCCATAATCAGGAAACTGTCATAATTAGTTGTTATTTGGGCCAGAAATTCAGAAAAATCATTAAGAAAGTCCTTGTTGTACCTCGGTGGTCTGTACACAACAGCACAGAGGACAGGTTTATTTTGACCCAGTTCAAATAAGCCAATCTCAAAGGTAGAATAAGGTCCTGGTACAGCAACCTGTTTGCAGCAGGTCTCATTGTTAAAAACTGTCACAGTACCTCCACCGCGACCAGACAGTCTCGGATTGTTAAAAAATGAGCAAAAGTTGAAACGGACATGAGTCAGGTAAGGTGTATTCAGGGTTCTGGAGAGAAGGATCAGATGGATAGTTGAACCTCGGATCCAGGAGGAGCAATGTGGTTTTCGTCCTGGCTGTGGAACACTGGACCAGCTCTATACCCTTGGGGGGGGTCCTGGAGGGTGTATGGGAGTTTGCCCAACCAATCTACATGTGTTTTGTGGATTTGGAGAACGCGTTTGACCGCATCCTTCAGGGGGCCCTGTGGGGGGGTACTCTGGGAGTATGGGGTACCAGGCCCCTTGATACAGGCTGTTATGATTGGTGTACATTGCCGGCAATAAGTCGGGTTCACTCCCGGTGAGAGTTGGACTCCACCAAAGCTGCTCTTTGTCACCAATTCTGTTCATAACTTTTATGGACAGGATTTCTAGCCCCAGCCAAGGTGGTGAGGGGATCCGTTTTGGTGGCTTATGGATCAGGTCTCTGCTTTTTGCAGATGATTTGGTCCTGTTTGCTTCATCAGAACGTGATCTCTGGCTTTCACTGGAGCAGTTTGCAGCCAAGTGTGAAGCGGCTGGCATGAGAATCAGCTCCTCTAAATCCGAGACCATGGTCTTGAGTCGGAAAAGGATAGAATGCCTTCTCCGGGTCAGGGACGAGGTCCTGCCTCAAGTGGAGGAGTTTAAGTATATCTGGGTCTTGTTCACAAGTGAGGAACAAAGCGGGAGATCAATAGGGGAATTGGTGCAGCGTCTGCAGTGATGTGGGAGTTGTATCAGTCTGTTGTGGTGAAGAGAGAGCTGAGCCGGAAAGCAAAGCTCTTGATTTAATGGTCGATCTATGTTCCAACCCTCACTCAACTCAACTCAGTTTTTATTTGTATAGCACCTTACAGATAAAAATAAGTATAAGAAGTACAATAAAATAAGTAACATAAGAGATAAACGCTAACAGAGGTAAACTGCAAATCATAAAAGTAGGTCTTCAGCCTTGTTTTAAAAACTGCCAAAGAGGTAGAAGCCCTTATGAACAAGGGAAGCTCATTCCGTAGTTTTGGACCTGCCACAGAGAAAGCCCTATCTCCTCTCATCTTCAAGCGCGACTTTGGGACCGAGAGCAGCAAAAGGTTCTTTGAGCAGATCGTCCAAGCCTCACCTATGGTCACGAGCTTTGGGTAGTGACCGAAGAATGAGATTGTGGATACAAGAGGCCGAAATGAGTTTTTTTCCGCAGGGTGTCTGGGATCTCCATTAGAGATAGGGTGAGAAGCTCGGTCATCCGAGAGGGGCTCGGAGTAGATCCACTGCTCCTCCACATCGAGAGGAGTCAGTTGAGGTGGCTCAGGCATCTGGTTAGGGTGCCTCTTGTCCAACTGGGAGGAGACCTAAAGGAAGACCCAGGGACTATGTTTATTCGTCTGGCCTGGGAACATCTTAGGATTCCCCCAGAGGAGCTGGCCCACGTAGCTGGGGAGAGGGAAGTCTGGGCTTCTCTGCTTAGGTTGCTGCCCCCGTGACCCGACTCCAGATAAGCAGAAGAGGATGGATGGATGGATGGATGGATGGATGGATGGGAGGGAGGGAGGGACAAAAATTAAAATTAAAGTCACTATCTTTGTTAAGAGTTGAAAGACTTTGGAGTCCCCAGTTGGAGCACCATCTAGAGCTGGTCCCAGGACCTCCAAAGGGGGTGGGTACTCTGAGCTGCTGTTTGCTGCATAGGTTTAAAGCTGAGTCAGGGCCTGTTCTTCAACCTGAAAGCACAGTGAACCTACCCTTTTATCACCTTGGGTAAATCCCAACAAACAGGCGGTCAGTCGGAGGGCTAACAAGAAGCTTCTGGCTCATCTGGGTCACCTTCTTTGAAGAATAAGGTCCAACCCCTCTCAAGAACTTGGGATCCAGAGCCAAAGTGTTGAGGTGAGTCTAACTAGAAGGTACCACTCAACCTCTTCTAAAAGCCAGCCTCGTCCCCTGAGGTGCTGGATGGGTTGCCAGACCCTATTTGGAGCTGATCAATAGTCTTTGTTCATGACCTTGTTAAACAGCTCCTTCCTAACAAGAAAGGTGATGTCCCACATCCTAATTGTCAATTTTCATCTTTTATCTTAATCCATGTTGCCCTTCATTCTCCTATCAGTTGTGTGTCCACAGGTGGATTAACCCATTTAACCAGTTAGGGCTTGGCCCCACAGATTATTAACTCTACAACAGATTAAAACCCCAATCTTACAGCGATCAGGGCAAACACCCACACTTAGTGAACTCAGATTAGTTAACATGGTAAAAATCTGATGTATCCTTTTAAAAAGTGATCTAAATGTTTGTTATTAGGGCCTTGTGTGGGGCGGGGTGCGTGCATGCGTATGTATTAAAGAGGTCTTTTTCCAGGGGTTTATTTCTCGAGCCCTACCACGTGTGCAGCAGGTGGTCAAGTCAACAGAAAGCAAGGAGGAGGCAGAGAGGAGAGAAAAAGTTGAGAGCTTTAAATCTTTATTACAGAAAGGAGGGGAAACGGAACCAAATAAATATTTCACTAACAAGGACATTAATCAGACCACAGTGAAGGTAAGCAGCAGCTCCTCTTTTGTAAAAAGAAAGAAAAGAATAGACCAGTCCTGTGTCACAAACATCTAACCTGCTGAAGGGAGTCTGAATTTCATTTGATAAATCTTCTAATACTGGTGCAAAAAGGAAGAGAACAGCAAAATGGCGGAGGGAAGATGAAACAGGAAGGGAGGAAGAGAGCGTCTACAGT
Source organism: Aphyosemion australe (assembly GCA_006937985.1). Classification (NCBI taxonomy): domain Eukaryota; kingdom Metazoa; phylum Chordata; class Actinopteri; order Cyprinodontiformes; family Nothobranchiidae; genus Aphyosemion; species Aphyosemion australe. The sequence goes on along the minus strand of SSNS01000772.1, from coordinate 88,472 downwards.
GTAGTCATGTCGTTGAGGGCCAGGTCCAGCTCCTCGCTGAGAGCTTTGCCCTTTAGCTTCTGAGCGTACACCTCGTCTGGAGGAGAGAGGTGAAAGGTCACAGACAGACACACAGGATGGAAGCACATTGAGATGAAAGAACAGGACAGAGAAAAGTCCAGAAAGTTAAAAAAAATGTTGACACTGCCACCAACACTATGTGAATGTCATCACTTCAGCTCAAAGTTAGTCTGATCCTGGATCTACGTCAGCTGATGAACAGGGTGGAAAACGTTAGTCATGCAACCTCATAGTCCGTATGGAAGATGTCCAAAATAAAAATGAATTCAACTACTTTTGACTGACAGAAACAGGTTTCATGACTCTCACACCTCCTCTGTAACAGGGTGGAGTAACTAGATTTGATCCTGCTTCAACAAGCTCTATGATCCTCCTCCAGCCACAGTCCTGGACCAATCGGATCATTCTTTAAATGCTGAATCAGCATTGTGCATGACCGTTTATCTTTATTTATTCCTGCTGTTTTATCTTTTTGTTGTGCTTCTTCAAGTTTTCAGCTATTTCAGCTAATTTTATCAAAATATAAACATCACCATCATCATATATACATACAACAGTCAGCTGGCTTTGGAGACTCTGGCTGGTAGTTCTAACCTTTTACTTTATTTTGGTCTATTGAAACAAAAACATTGTGTTATTTAGACTAACCGCTTTAGCATAATTCCACCTAGAAACTTCAAACTTTGAGATGTTACCATATGATTCAGATTTTTGATTTTCAGTTTAAATTCCAGATTTTCTCTCCTCTAGATGATGTCATCACCTCACTCTAATTTCTGTCACAGTTTTTCAAGACCTTTTGTAAGCAAATATTTATTACTCTCATGCCTACATGTGTACACATTAATATTTAAGGCAGTGTGTCTCCTAGTGCAAACAGAATTTCCACAAACTGCCTCAGAATGATGAGTGGTCAGACCAAATTCTCCATGGGACTCGTTTCAAAAGAGAAACCTTCTAAATTACTGCAGACAGACAAAGACTCACAAGCGTGACCACCAAAGCCCTCTGTTGATCACGGTTGTAACATTTTTGCCTTACACCTTATCATTTTGGAACCGCAGCAGTACCTTCTTGTCATCCTATGGATTCTGCAGCCATGTCTGTTGGAGACCCACAGCTGCTTAACAGGCCCACGGAGCTTCTGCTCACAGACCTCAAAGGAATATGGAGGCCTGTCTGTGACTCAGCAGATTCTGTCTTTGATTCTCTAAGGTTTATACCAAGAAACAGGTTTTTGTTACATTATGGCTTCCTCCATGAACCCTGCAGCAGCTGTCTGTCGGTCTGAGTGATCCCACACTAACAATATGCTAAAACTGATGTTAATGGGTCAGCATGTCTCCGTGATAGCATCAACATCTCACTAATGATGCCAACATTAGTCAACGTTATCAGCTGTTTGTTAATCTGTTTTTCTCTTCAACACGATCCACTAAGAACAGGAAACGATCTGAGTACCTTCCAGGTCGTCGATGGTTTTCTCCAGCTTGGCCACAGACCGTTCTGCAAACTCAGCTCTGGTCTCAGCCTGAAACACAAACCACAGCGTATCTTGAGTCTTTGTCGTGGTTTATGTAACTAAATTCACCTTTGTTTGACAGTTTTGTATTTTACTGTGGGCTAGGGTAGTTTGATACTCAGTTGTCTTTTCAGTAGTCTCTTAAACAGCCTACCAGTCAGCCCTGCCTGTTCATGTAGTCCTCATCTTCTGTTTACCTTTAGCTATGCTGAATCTGAACCTGTCTTCCTGTTTGTGGGTCCTTTCACCACCACCAGGACCAGCACACAACACTGTTGATTAAAGACCTCTACTAACATCTGTGTGTTGTGTTGTACTAGTGTCACTCAAAAAATGAGAATATGGTGCAAAAGTCCATTTATATCAGTAGTTCACCTCAGACTGAGAGACCATCTAAAGGCTCAGGAACCCTTTGCAGGTGTTCTGGATTCATCAGCTGATCAGAGTGTGACACTTTGAGTCTAGAATATTGAACCTTTTCACAATATTCTAATTATCTGATATTTTGAATGTGGGGTTTTCATCAGCTGTAAACCATAATCATCACAGTTATAACAAATAAAGGCTGAAATATCTGGCTTTGCATGGAATGAGTCTGTCTCATAGATTAGTTTCACCTTTTAAGTTGGATTACTGGAATAAATGTACTTTTGCACCATATTCTAATTTCCCCAGTTTCACCTGTATTTAAGTAAATTAAGAATGTACTTATTTAATAGTAAATTCTAACAATGCAACAAATATTAAAACTGAATTCACTAGCATGTCTGAACGTGCTCATCCGTGTGCTGTTAGAGTGGGTTGGCAGAGCAGAAATGACCAAGTTCTACAATACTGCTGCTCTGGTTGGATCATTGGGTGATTTTCTTCTGATTTTGATATTTCAGACATGTTTCTAAACCAGTGTAGATGCTGTGTTCACAAGATTTCTTCTTCTGGCCCTTTTTATACTTGATACGACAGCAATCCTGTCAGGAGAGACGTTTACTGGGTGGAGGAGCTGACTGAGCCCCAGGGGGAGAACCCAAATCAGATCAACTGAACATGAGACCTTAGCATGCCAGGAGGAGTGTGTGTGTGTGTGTGTGTGTGTGTGTGTGTGTGTGTGTGTGTGTGTGTGTGTGTGTGTGTGTGTGCGTGCGTGTGTGTGTTAATGAATATACAGATGTATAAGTGAACATCTCAACAGTTTACACACAGAGAGTTAAAGAGGTCAAGTTGACAGGGAAATTCTTACCTCCTTCAGTTTTTCAGTAAGAACCTTTATTTCTTCTTCATATTTGTCTTCCTTTTGTGAGTACTGGAAAACAAAAACAACAATTCACCATCTGGGAGACAGACTCAGTTGTTAAACCAGATTATGAAGAGAGATGAATTATAAGATTTAATATGAAATAACAGGACATGAAACTAAAGACAGGAACTTATCTGGATCATCTAACCTACTTCTGAGCTTCATGTTAATTACATTACAACTATTCATGTTCCCACCAGACACACGAAGGAATATGAAGATTTTATTGTTTCCAGATTAACAGAATAAAGTCAAAAGTCAGAATAAATTAGAAAGAACATGAAAGTTTTTTTTTTTTTAGATTAAAAGGGGAATAAAAAACTAAACCAGTTGAGCTACAGTGGCTTTACTTCAGAACAGGTTTTAATAATAAAGACTTTTTTAATCCCCAATCTGAATCTAGACCTGAACAGAACTCCCAGCAGTTCCAGCTGCAGGAGGAGGATTAAAGTCAGATTCAGGACCACAGCGGGATCCACCACACTTTCAGACTTCTTCAAAGCATATTCCCCTTTTTTCTCAACAAAACTTAATCTTAAAGCTGAGAAACAAAATAAGTGATGATGAGACATCAGACAAAGATTACTGATTCACTGATGGGGCCTGCATGCTCTTGTGGATTTGGATCATCATAATCGAGCTGACTGGGCATGTGTTTTGTGTTTTTAATGGACTAGTGTTATATTCGTTCCATTAATCAATACAAATATGTCAAATAGGTAAAGTCCAGTGGAACGCCCCTCTCAGCTCCAACCCTACCTTATCAGACTGGGCTTCCAGGGACTTCAAGTTGTTGGTGACATTTTTCAATTCTTCCTCAAGGTCAGCTGATTTACTGAACAACATGAGAAAGAAGAAAGGAAAAAGCAGAGAAAGGCAGTAATGTGAAAGACAGGAGAGCTCAAAGGTTTAATCAGTCATCTCAAACATTCTGTTAATGTTTTATTAGGTTGAGTCCAGAGACGTAATGAGAGAGAGTTAAACCTGACGGGAGGGGAGCACAAAGAATCATAGAAATAAAGAAATAAATAAACTTCAATTAAAGGAAAAGTTGAGCTCATGTGTGATTTTCTTTATTTTATGTATAAGAAATGTGATAAATGCACATCTCTTTGCTGTGTTCTCTGGCAATATCATAAAGAAACAAACCAACAAAAAATGATTAACAAACCAACAAGAGGAACGTGAAGGACATCAGAGGTTAAACAGAAAAAACAGTGAAGGCTGAGAGTCTGCAGGCCAGAGGAGCACGAAGCAGCAGGATGGACATCAAGTACCTCTTCCTCTCCGCCCATCATCAACTTCAAATTCTGGTCCATCAGTTTGAGCTCCTCCTCAAGCTCCCTCCCTCGCCTTAAGTGGTTATCCCAGAAGACGGTGGTGTGGGGGTGAGCCGGAAAACAGCATTAATGGTGCATTCATGCATTAATGGTGCAGATCAGAAACACACACGCGCACGCACCCACACACACACACACACACACACACACATCCAGGGTGGCTGGTTATGTGCAGCAGGCTAAACTGGAGTTAGTGCATCAGAGAAAAGTCAAACCACTCAGAAAGCATTTGGTCTTCTACAAAATAAAAGCGTAAAATGCAGAAACACGTTCTAAAATAAAAGGAACATTAATTCTGTTAGATTTTTGCAGTTTATACAAAGAAAGAACCCATAAATGCTGCACACTTCTGTAGAACTTCAACATGCATTTTTAAAAGAATATCTTCATTGTAGTGACCAGGTTGTATTTTCTACTAGAACATCATATTTATTGTTTGTGTGTGAGATTCTTATTGCAGGTGTTGACTTACGCCTCAGCCACCTCAGCACGTTCCTCCGAGCGCTCCAGGTCTCCCTCCAGAATCACCAGTTTACGAGCAACCTGCAGAAATTCACACGCTGATGTCGGTCAGAGTTACACGTTTCCTCATCTGGTTACAAACTACTGCTCTTTACACCCAGTTAGACTGGAGAACATCGTTCTTCCGCTTTGTGTGCTGATGATGATGATGATCAGCATGCTAGCAGGTCTGTCACTCATGAAATAAGAGGCTAAGCAGATGTTCCTTTTCCTGGTCATGCTGCCTCCTCACAGGAAAAACTATAGTCATTAATAAATTATCAATGCATTAAAAAATGCAATGTTCTCATTGTCACAATATAGAATTAAACTGAGGTGACGTCCTTGAATAAAATACACTTCAAATACACACACACACACACACCTATGATTATTATTACCAAGCACTCTGCAGCTAAATGCTCTCAGCGGTTCTTTAGTCTGTTTTGCAGAGATCTCCAGTCTGTTCTGATTTTATGGTTCTGGTAGCAGTGGGTCAGACAGATTCCTGCCCAGGCTTTGATAAGTTCTGGTCTAAGTTCTGGGTTTTTCTGAGGCAGAGGGAGCTGTGTAGTCATGCAGATCCCCCTGAAGACCATCAGAAAAGGATGTCTGTGTGCAGGAGCATCATCAAAAACTACACCCTGTAGGTGGACTCAGCCCCACCAGAACTCTGAATGGGTTCAGATACCACCCTGAAACCCTGTCTGGGTCCTACGCACTTCAACAGAAGGAAATGGGAGTTCCTTCCTGTATTCTTGGAGGTGTTTTGTATCTGATCTGTAACAGGATCAGTCAGAGCTGAGAGGTTTGGGTCAAAGCCTTGACTTCACTCCATCAGCAGTTTCAAAATCATTCAGGTTTGGACACGTGACCAGAACCCCTCACACATGGGTCAGTCAGCAGCTGACTCTTCACCAGCTGGCTACTGCTGAGGATGAGTTTAGGATGATCCAAACTATAAAGCCACAGCTGGAAATGACGTCAACATTAAGACTCTCAGCTGTGGTTTCTGTTTATTCCAAACTGTGTGATAAACTCTGGAACTCGGGACCCTTGAAACGGGTTTCCATATGACACTTTGGGCCACGATCTCTCACCTCTTCATATTTGCGGTCAGCCTCCTCAGCGATGTGCTTGGCTTCCTTTAGCTGCATCTCCTGGATCTCCATCTTCTCCTCGTCTTTTGTTGCTCTGTTCTCTATGACCTTCATCCCTCTGAAGGAACAGGACAGAAACAGGAGGTGTGATTAACTGCTTCACTAGATCTTTAACAGGAAGATGAAAGACAACAGGACTAAATATGGTTTTATGAACTTTAGAACAGAAAAATAAAAAATTACACAGACTTTTACCAAAGTCAGGGAGAAAAAGCAAATTCCTGCACTCATCCCATCTTTGCCTCCATAAAGTGGTCCAGGTTTAGAATCAACTGGAATATCAACACCGTTCATTAACGTTTGAGGACATCTGGGTAAAAGCAAAGACCTAGGAGTTGTGGTAGCCTTCGGAAACACCTTTACAATCTGCTTTTATTTAAATGAATATCTGGATCTCCAGATCTGACTTCCCCAGAAGAATCAGCCCAAAGCTGATGATAACTAGCCTGGCAAGCCATCCTATGTCTAGTTCACTAGGCTAGATGATAACCACAAACATTTATGATTCTTCTGGCATGCCATAGTTTAAAACATCCCCTGCAGTGTGATGGTGACAGGATGAAGACTAAACTCTTCACCTCTCGCTTTCATCTGCAGCTTTCTCAGCTTCCTCCAGCTTCTGCAGAGCTGTAGCTAGCCTCTCCTGTGCCCGGTCCAACTCCTCCTCAACCAGCTGGATACGCCTGTTCAGAGAGGCCACCTCAGCTTCAGCCTGTAACACACACACACACACACACACACACACACACACACACACACACACACACACACACCATAAAGATCATTGCTAATGTGGTAGACTGGTCATACTCCACTGTGTCTGTGCCACAGCATCCTTGTGTAAGGCAATATGTGGTGTGTGTGTGTGTGTGTGTGTGTGTGTGTGTGTGTGTGTGTGTGTGTGTGTGTGTGTGTGTGTGTGTGTGTGTGTGTGTGTGTGTGTGTGTGTGTGTGTGTGTGTGTTCCTTGGTTACAGATTGATGATGATTTAAATTAGCATTTGGAAGCATTTGGAGTGGATATAGTCTGAAATGAATGAATGAATGAATGAATGAATGAATGAATGAATGAATGAATGAATGAAACTCTGCCTAAGATACATTTGTCAATGTTAGTTATATTCATACTAATCAGGAAACATTTGCAAAAGCTTTAGCTGAGCTGATTTAAGGACTTCTCTAGAATAACCAAGCCTGTTTTTGGTATTTCCTCCAGCAGAAGTTCGGGTTCATCAGGGGTAACAGGGACCTGCAGACGCAATGTTCCGCACACCTGCGCAGGTGTATAAATGACCGTGAACGTGAGATGAGTTCTTCTCAAAGCTCTATCATTCAGAACACCAGTTTTGTAAACAATACATTATAAACTATATAAATTAAATATATAAATTAAAAACGACAACCTAAATGTTTAGTTTTTTCTCACTTTTGTCCTAAAGAAAACTCTTAACTCCAACATAACTGAATCGATTGTGTGACCGAGTTCATTCGTAATAAAGTTTTCTGGTTGTTCGGAAACCACAGCGCCCCCTAGAGTCCAGTAGACCCCACACAGTGGACCCAGACTTCGGCTCGGTTTGTGTTACCCGCTGTCTGGCCTGCCTCTCCATGTCCGCCTCGGCCTGAAGAAATTCTGCCCGGTCCTCCGCCTCGTAGGCGACCTGCTGCAGGCCCTGAATCTTCCTCCTCACCGCGTCTACCGATGCCAAGGTCGTCATGCTGTGGCCGTTAGCACCGAGCCTTCCACCGGCGTCACCGCAAACTCTTACCCGCACTCTGAGGACCCCCACGCTCTGGAGCCCCAGCATTACCAGGGTCTTTCCGGTTTACGTGATTCACGCATGCGCTAAAGAAATTTAAACGTTTACCTTGTGCAGCGGTTTGGTGGCTACTTTCATTGTAAATAAAATCATTAATTTATATTAATCAATTTATTAGTTAAAAGTGCAAATATTTTATTTTACGATAAACATAAATTGGAAAAGCAGGAAGCAGTGGAGAAAAGTTCTTTATTCAACAAAAATTCAAAAGAAACAATCAGAACTTATGCGATCATAATAAAACAAATAAACATCTGTCATCAGGTTTTGCATGTATCTTGTCCCACAAACAAACATTGGTGGTCCTCTGGAGATTGTCAGCAGCTGAACCTTAACTACTTTAAATCAACTTACTTCCTTCGTTTATCCATCTTCGCTCAGCCAGCGGACCCAGAGAATTAAGTTTTTCAAGCAAATACTTCTGCGCATGCGTAAAGCAAAAGAGGCCTGAACGTGCGGGCCTGAGAACGACGGGACGTGAGAACGTTGGAAGCAGCCGGATACTTCTGGCGTCACGGTATTTCCATGGTAACATGGATATCCGGGTAGGATGTCAAAACAATGTTCAAACTAAACTGAGGGCTCTTATTTTGAAATTAAGTAAAGTTTTATCAAGTTTACCTTCAGAACAGTCATGACCTAATTTCTAAAAATAAATTACTATGAACAGTTTTAGTATTTTGAATTGTTTGTTACCACCTGGTCTTCAACTCACAAACTCTGGGTTTACTCTGTTTTAAATGCAGAATGCCTCAGACCTTTGATTAGGACCAACAAAATTCTATAATTTTCTAACCTTTGCTCCGTTCTTCAAAAGCTCTTTACAAAATGTTTCTCACTCATTCAGTGCTTCAGCTACAGCAGCAGTTTTCACTGGATGAGACATTTTGGAAATGAGCACAAATACTTTGAGGCAAACATACCAACTGACTTCTGCAACGCTGCAGCATCCTGAAGCTTCATCATGAGCAGCTGATGGAACAGGTTTGAGCAGAACATGAAGCTCTGTTACAGTAACAGGTCCTTCAAGGATTTTATCACTTACATCTGTTGCCTTTTTCTCTGCCTGCTCCAGCTTCTCCTGGGCATCTTTTAAGGACTCGGAGTATTTGTCCAGTTCATCTTCCACTCCTTTGAGCTTCTTCTGCAGACCCAGCAGCTCCTCCTCCAGCTACAGGCCACAGACACACACAGATACACACAAAAATTTATAGAAGATAAATGTTAATAAAACAGAGATGACAGGCAGAGGAAATTGATAAAAACTTAATTTCTTATCTAATTTGTGCTGATTTAGTTAGTGTTTTCCTGCATGGGCATGTCATATATGGTTGACTTATTGTAGACTATTGTTGCAACTTCACATCAAACTATATTTGCTAAGGATTAGTGCTCTGATCTGCCATTTCCAGTCCTATATGTGTTTACTGCCCTCTAGTGGAGAATCTGCAGGTGCAATGGCCAGTTTTCTTTCTTTCTTGCTAATGTAGTGTTATATAATTACATGACAAAAATAAAACTGGTTATAATATACTTGTTATATTAAAGTAAGACAACAAATAGTTAAAATGTAAAAACTAGATTTATTTTATTAATAACTCATATTTCAGGTTTGAAGGGTGAACAGAGGAGATGCACTGAAGCATTATGAACTCCAGCACTGACTAATTATGTGTTTATTACTTCTGTTTGATGTTTTATAACTTGTGACAGAAACATTCTCAGCTGCTCACAGCTCAGACAAAAATAGAAACCCAGCCCTTTGTGTCTGACTTTATTCCTTTGAAGTTCAGAACACTAAACACTAAATTATGAATCAGTTCCCTAAAATCTTTATAATTTATTCATCAGTTTTCACATTGGCAAATTCAGACAAAGAAACCCAGCACTAATGCAACAAAGCAAAAATGGTCCTAAAGGCCCCAAACCATATCTGCTAGTTAGAGATGAAGAGAGATTTTATTCGCTAGTATGACATGATCCCAATCCAAATGAATGAAAGCGTGGTTTAACCAGAAGAACATAGTTTTAGAATGGCCTGGCCAGAGCCCACACCTAAACCTGACAGGAAATCAGGATTCCCAAATCACAAGGAAACTAATGCCTAATATTACACACTAATATTTACCCCAGAACAGATTTTTAAATAAAATTCAGTCTATTTTACATTACAAAACAGGACATTTTAACAGGAATGTGTTTGTGTCCATTGTGCCTGCTATGAGCTGAGGTGAATACACGTATAATACTATTTTAAAGTACTGGCGCTGCTTCCAGGACTATAAAAAGGCAACAGTGAAGCACCAAGACCTTCTTATATTCCTAGAACAAATGTCCTTTCTGCATCACCTGTTGCAGCCTGTCTGCTCTTGCAGCTATGTAGAGCCTCTGACTCACACATGGAACTGGAATTTCCTAATCCTTTATATTTAAATTGGTAACTCCCAAACCAGCAGTGCTGATTTTAGAGGCCACAACAATTCATAGAAGGTGGGGGGGTCTATGGGGCAGCACAGAAATAGACATGGCAGCATTAAATGCTCCCATGTAGAGAGGAGCAGGCATTGTAATAGCTTCAGCCGCAACCCTTAGAGAAAGATATAATGTCTTAGGCAGATGAATGACAGCTTTCTATACTGGTTACCATTCTAGTGATAGAGTGGTAACCAGTCATCCATCCATCCATCCATCCATCCATCCATCCATCATCCACCCACCCACCCATCCATCCATCCATCTATCATCCACCCACCCACCCACCCATCCATCCATCTATTCATCCATCCATCCATCCATCCATCCATCCATCATCCACCCATCCGTCCATCTATTCATCTATCCATCCGTCCATCCATCCATCCATTCATCCATGAATCCATCTATCCATTATTTTTCTCTCTTTTATCCACGTTGAGTTGTGGAAGTAACAGCTCCAGGAGGGAAGATCAGACCTCCCTCTCCTCAGCAGCATGCTCCAGCTCATACTGGGGCATCCAAAGGCATTCCCAGACAAGAGAGGATACACAATACCTCCAATAAGTTCTGGGGTTACCCAGAGTTTTCCTTTCAGTAGGACATTCCTAGAAAACTTCCCGATGTAGGTGTTGAGGAGGCATTTAAACCAAAATCACCTTAGCTGACTGACTCCTTGTGATCTAGATGAGCAGCAACTCTTCTCGCCCAGATGCTAGACCTGCTCACCTTATTCTTCAGGGTGAACCCAGTCACACAACTGAGGAAAGTCATTTTGGCCAATTTTATCCAGGATCTCATTATTTTGGTCTGGATCCAGACCTCATGGGGTATTTGGACAGACCTTTGCTTTTTGGCTCAGATATTTCTTCACAAAGAAAGAATGGCGCAGCTAGCTGCCTCATTGACCTGTACCAGTATAGTCGATTCAAATTTCCACACATTTTCAGTCTCTGCTTCCTCATTGGAAGACATGCCGACTGATGAAGGACAGTTTTCATTTAATCAACCTGAAATCTCCAGCAGTTCTCCCAAAACCATGAAAGTCTGGAACGAGCCCTTTTCTTTCTTGAGTTGTCAGCTTGACAGGACCAACAAGACCAACCAAAGTTCTCCATGGGAAATTCCAAATTTCACAGTTAAACCTAACAGAGATATTCATGGTCATTGAGAGAACCTGGAGAAAGCCCATGTAGGAACAGGGAGAAGATGTAGATTCTAGCACCCAGAAAAGTGTCAAGCCAGCCATCTTCTTGTTACCAAACAGCATCGTTGTGCCTAAATGGCACTACAAGAGCAGCTAGTGGGGAACAAGTCTTGTAATACTGTGTGAGATCACCCACAACAATGTTTCCAAGATTTGACTAACCAGCTAGAACTCCATCATGTCTCATCATCAGAGGATCTCAGGATCTATAAGAAGAACTGGTGGTTAGTGTGAGGATCTTTCTGGAGTGACAGGACTTTATTGCTCCTGCTATTTGAAGCAGTCACATTTACATTAATTTTCAGCTATAGCCATAACTTAGACAGGATATTGTAATTTCCTAAGTAAATGCAGAGAAAGCTGACTAGCAAGTTTTGATGGTTTATCTTAGAAAACCTGGGGCCAATCAGGAGCTTGACCCAACAGGGGCATTTCAAGAGCCGATGAAGTAAGAAAGAGCCTCAACAAAAAACTAATGATCTCAGAAATGATCTGTAGACACCAGAAGACTCTCAGACCTTTTAGGGAAAACATGCTGAACAGAAGATAGTCTGGAGATGCTTCTGTAAACACTCCCTGCTCAAGAGCACCCAAATGGATCACCTGTTTTAAAGCAATGACCTAAAGCAAGTGATCCCAGCCAAAGTCAGACGTAGCAAAGATGACCACTTATAACTCTGATAAGACCATAAAAGTCCTGTAGATGAAAGTGAAGACAGCAGCCCCGTCTGACAGGCTTTTGACAGGATTTGTTACATTATCTGTCTGGTAATTATGATAATAATTTCTGCCATAAATACAGTGGGGCAAAAAAGTATTTGTCAGTCACCGATTGCGCAAGTTATCCCACTTAAAGATACAACGGCAAATCTGAAAAACAAGCTAGCTTAAAACATTTTTTCATGCCTCTTAACAACTTTCTAACATTGTGTAGCTAGAAATATTTTGTGGAAGTAAATAAACATAAACAAAAATGAAGTGGTTCTTTCACATTTGTCTAAAAACCACAGCCATGGCTCGGTCCGAAACCAACGATGGGACCTTCTGTCTCACTGAACCACTGCACTTCCATATTCTCCTGGGTCCTCCACTCATCACACACTCACGTATTTAGCAACAGAACACCACTGGTGTGAGAGGTTCTCCGCTCAATAACATCAGAGAAGGAGAAACAGCCGGCTGCTACCACTTCAACTTTAGGACAAACTACCAGAGTCCCAAAAAGAAAAATACCATTTGAAGTCACGGACGACAAAAGACCTTTGGACCTAGAAAATGGCGACTGGTGTTTAGCGCTATCTCGTTTACCCTTGCAATGTGTGTTCTGGTATCAGGCAGACGTGGCCTAGGGGTGATGGCTGATGTGAGGGGTCATTCACCATTTTACAAATAAACTCTTTAAAAACTGTACATCACTTGAACACATCACTCTGGTTCTTAACGTTCTACACTGGTTACCAGTAAACTACAGACTTGATTTCAAAGTGCTTCTACTAGTTTATAAATCACTCAGTGGCATGGGGCCAAAATACATGTCAGATCTCCTTCCAGTGTACACACCCAGCAGGGCTCTGAGATCCTTAGGAAGCAGTCAGCTGGTAGAACCCCGGGTCAGAACCAAGCAGGGTGAAGCTGCTTTTAGCTACTATGTTGCACACAGATCAGCTTCCTCATGACCTCAAATGTGCCCCATCTCTAGTAACCTTTAAATCGAAATTGAAAACTTTCATGTATTCATCAGCCTTTGAATGAATGTTTCTTATGCTGCACCTTCTGCACTGTAACTGCTCACCCTTTATATTTGCCTTTTATCTGATTCTTAACTCTAAATTAATTTGTGTATTTAAGTTGATCTAAATTTATTTGTATATTTTAATTGCACTATCGCATTATTTTAATGTTCGTGCTATTCTCACTAATGGAAGCACATTGAATTGCCTCTGTGTATGAAATGTGCTACACAACTAAACCTGCCTTGCCTTACATTGTGATTTCCTGAATTTTTTTTCTATTTTGTCTCTCAGTTGAAGTAGCTATGAAAATTAGACCTCTCTCATCTATTTACATAGACAACTTGCACAATCTGTGGCTGCCAGACGTTTTTGCCACATTAAGAAAAAATAATGCTGCTTTATTTTTGTGTAAATTGTTAAACACATTTTAAATTTTCTCCAGCAGCAGAAAAGAAACAAAACTGGTGTGTGGGTAAATGAGAGGCATGAGAATAGAGCAGTAGTTCACACATCTGTAGTGTTCTGCTCCAGCTGCAGAAACTTCACCCACAACCAGTCACCAAGATTAGAAAGAAAAACAGGCTCCACAGTGCTGGGCTTAAACCTGGGTGTTCTGTGTCTAATACCAGAGGGTCCTCATGACAAACACATGAAACATAGATCACATTGCACCTGTTTTAATCTTGTTACACGAGCTTCTGGTACATTTTAGAACCCATTCAAAAATTATATTTTTGAATTTTAAAGCTCCGTGCCTACATCTCTGAACTTTTAGAATCCCCACACCTTCTCATCGTCTCAGACCATCTAGTCGGGGGCTGTCAGTAGATCCATGAGCTGATTTAAGACCAGAGGAGACAGGTCTTTTAAAGCAGTGGCCCCCAGGTTGTAGAACGTGTTGCTTCTATCTTTACACAGCCTTTATTCTATTGAGCCTTTGAAAAAGCAGCTGAAGACTCATTTATTTAGAAAGGATTTTAACTAGATGTGGGCTGTATGGTTTATGTTATCAGTTATATTTTGCTGTTATGCTCTCTTATCTGTTTGTACATTTGTTTTACACTTTTATTGTGGAGCACTTTGTGATTATTATCCTGTAAAGCTTAATCAACAAAGTTGACTTATTCACTTACTAGCACCATTGCACTTTAATCCAACTTTGCACATCTTTTAACTGGGACTGACCAGACAAACTGTTCTTTAATGGAGACGTTTTTATTTGCTAACGTTTTCTCCTAAGTCAACGGACAGGAGGGCCCCTGATGTGAGATTTAGGTTTAATTGGTTTAAACAGCTAATTCTTCCATTCTGCTGTTAAACATTTCATTATGACACTAAGTTCCAGAAGACTCAATCACCATCTCTAATTATTATTTTTTGTTCTTTTCTGCTTCTTCTCATTCATTTCCACACATCTTTTTTCTGTAAATTTCTTTTACCTAAGAGAACTTCCTCCCCTCTGATCTCCATCTGTTGCTTGCTACCATCAGACCCACCTGTTTGCATTTGTCCTCCGCTCCCTTCTTGTCCACCTCAGCCTGCTCTGCTCGGTCTATCGCATTCTCCTTATCCAACTTCAGCATCTGCATCTTTTTCTTGATGGCCTCCATGTTTTAGTGTGTGTTGGCTCTCAGCAGAGAAGAGAAGAACTCGGATATCCAGACAGAGACTCAGGCAGCTGGACGGGAGCGAGCTGAGGTGCTGGACTGAAAGGCTCCAGGAGAACTCACAGACTGGTCCAGCCCACCTGCTGCTGCAGTTCCAGCAAGAACCTCATCTGTTACAGACCCGCTCCAACTGTTGCCCATATTTAGGCAGCAAAAGCTGGTCTCTGTGTGTGTGTGTGAGTGTGTGTGTGTGTGTCATCGCTCTGTGTGAGACAGTCAACTCACATCCCAAATATTTAAAAAGAAAACTGTCCAGGACTGATGGACCTTCCTCACAGAGAGTAGTCTGGTAGTGATCAGAACAAGTTTCCATCAGCCTCCTGTTGATGTGAGCTGGAACTAGATAGGTGAAATTTGCAGCTAAAAATTGATCATTAAAGGTCCGGACTGACTTGTCTAATCTGCAGGAACTGACGGGTTTGAACTCAAAAGATTAAAATAATAAGTGGAACATCATCAAAGCACAAAACATTAAAAACAATGTGGAACAAAAATCTGTTTTCACCTATAATCAGAAACATAATAAAAGATACAATATGGTTAATAATTCTCTTTTTAACCTGATGTGTAGCAGATTTAATCTGACAGGAAGAGTCCTAGGTGTGTGTGTGTGTGGGGGGGTCCTCATGTACTCAGATTACTGACGATAGAGTGATCAAACATCTCACGAGTTCAAAAATCATTCCTGTAAAAGTACAGTTTGAGATTAGTTTGATCCCATCACATCATGTTGCACAGCACGCTATGAAGTGATGAGTGTATTCTGACCCCCCACACTTGGATCTTTTTCTACATGCCATGGGGTGATGAATGTCATCGACCTTGGAGCCCACAGGTGGATGGGGGGTGGTGACGGGATAAATGCAGCCTGAGTGAGTGTGTGCAGGCGGGTAGACGCATCAGTAGCTCTGAGATTCAGAGGGGGCTGGTACGTTAGACAGGTTGGTGAGATTTTCTGTGAAAAGCAGCAGTCGTGTCTCTGAACTCACTATTGTCCACCTCTTTAAGCACCTGTCCCATTAGAGCTGGACCAGAGTGATAAAGGTGGTCTGGATTGATTAATAATTCTTATTGTAACAACCTGACCTTCTGTGGTCAGAACATTGTTGGTGTCTCATAGGTCCTGGCTGTCCCAGAGGACTCCTGAAGCAGCTGGAGTGACAGGACAACATCTGTAGTGGATACAGATGCAAGAACACGAAAGGACATGGACGAGGTCTTTCAGTTGGCTTTAATGAGGATTTTTGGAAAGTGTTGGAAATCTCTGAAAGGAAAAATAGGACCCATTCCAGGCTGCTTGTTCTGAGTGTGAAGCTGCAGATCTGGCTGGTGGTGCATTAGTTAGGTGGTGTAGTGTAGGACCTTCCTAATCCTCAGTGACCACCACTAACCGGTCAGTCTGAGTACTCGGGTGAAGGTGAGTCCATCGAAAGCTCCCTGTTGGAAGCTGGAGGAAATGAGACTTGCTCTGAGATGCTGAAGGTGTGGCTATTATAGCGGATGTGTCTATTCAGGACCAGAACACCAGCTGGCAAACCTGCTATACAATAATGAGCTGTAGAATTTATTCCACATAAAGGGAGACTCAGCTCAGCCCCACAGCCACTCTAGGATGGAGGAAGAAGTTTATGGTTATGTCAACAGCTTTGTGTGTGTGTGTGTGTGTGTGTGTGTGTGTGTGTGTGTGTGTGTGTGTGTGTGTTAGCTTCTACAGCTTAGTATCACTCAGTAATAGAGAGTTGAACAAGTGACGATAGAACATAACCAAACATTGTTGACTGTGCAAATTATCAAGATCAGGTGTAAATACTGCTGATATATTTTCATATTTCCGTTTTTCATATTATTTCTTATGTTTATATATTTTTTCATTAATTTTCTTAGTTATTTACTTTCCATGTTTTCTCTTGTTGAAACTGTTTTTTTTTTCTGTCACTGCTGGAACTGAATTTCCCAGAGGAACCTTCCTGATGGATTAATAAAATTCCATCTGAATCTGAACACAAACACTGACATGTTTGTTTTTATTGTGCTACTTCAGAAACTCAAACATGCTGCATTTGGCACCTCCAGAATTTACGTTATTTGTCATAGTCAGTCCTCAGAA
This sequence comes from Aphyosemion australe, assembly GCA_006937985.1. NCBI lineage: Eukaryota > Metazoa > Chordata > Actinopteri > Cyprinodontiformes > Nothobranchiidae > Aphyosemion > Aphyosemion australe. The sequence continues at coordinate 71,590 of SSNS01000772.1, read as the reverse complement.
AAAAAAAACAAATAAGGATGTGTACTGATGTGTTGAATTATGTTGCTTTGCTAAGTTTCTGCTGAAAAGCTGAGAAAATTTAAACTTTCTAAGTTCTGAAGCTGCACGTAAAAGGGAGGGATGGAGGTCTGCTGTGAACAGAAAGAGTGAAAGTCAGAGATCAAAAGAAACAAGTGTCACCAGTTTCAGTGAAAATTAGCTTTATTGCTTATAAATCTCTGTTACAGTGCTCGGCAGGTGGTACTGTGCACCAGCATTCTCATTACATCACCATAAAGTTCAAATGTGATCAGAAGAATAGTTTGAAGGCGTTCAGTCACTTGCTGATCTGTTTGTTCTAAAATGATGTCAGAGAAAATGAAGCTGCTTGTGCTGGAACTTAGCGGAGTGATGAAGTTATTGCACTTCTGGGCCAAATAGGATCAGTAATACTTAACAGACACGGTGTAAGCATAAATATAATGCTTGGGGTTATTATCGTAATAACGTGTGATCACTGGGCTCCACAGGCAGAACCTGTTTCTGTTTGCATCACTGGAGTGACTCAATAATGGCTGAGCTATCAACAGTCATTCTGATAGAAAACGATCTGACATTAAATATATGGCTTTATATCACTAAATACTAACACAAACACACACACACACCTGTTGAAAATAGTTTAGAGCCATTTGTAAAAAAAAATACTGATTCCATCTAAACCTTTTTTCATCGTATTTTAATCTGAGATGTAAAATTCCAACATTTTATTCAGTCCTTATTTTATATTTTTTTTACTGTAAACGTAACAAAGTGAATGCTACTAAACTCCTGGTACAAATACATAGAGGCTCTTTGGAAATGGGTTCAGACAAAAACATCAAATCAACAAAAACGTTGCATAGATCATCTATAACCTGGCACTGAAGCATAGATTGTACTCAGAGCCCATCTTCTTACGCGTGGGCGTAACAGTCGAGCTCTAACGGGTCCGACTTTGACGTTTCACAAAGTCACACAGCATGTACACACAAACCGGAAGGAAAGTTTTAGAAAGTATACAAAAAATTTGTTTTTACCAAAAGCAAAGATAATTTATTCAGCCCTTATTTAGCTAAACTCATCTCATTATTAAACGTTCTGCTCTGGAAACTTGACACCATAATTGAATAAGAAGCACCTGGATATGTTAAGGTGTGCTGCTAAAGCATTAGCTGGTGGGAGGTCCTGAGCCATCCAATGGTTGCTTCTGCATTAGTGATGACGCTGTTCATCACTGATGACACACACACACATACACACACTCTCTCACTGTTCCTGTCCATCCTCTCGCAGCTCCGATGGGAGGAATTTGTACTGCTGCTGTCTGATCATGGCCAGCTTCTTCCTGGCCTCCTCCAGTTCCTTCTCCTTCCTCAGCATCTCCTCCTGAGCCGCAATAATCTGCAACATCACACAAACTGTCAGTGCACTAGCTCAACACACACACCCAACACACAGAAAGCACTAAACCCAACTTGTTTATTTAATTGGTACCTTTGATTATTCATCTACAATTTAACACCAGGTCTGGAACTCTTGTTTAATCAATACATTTGCAGTGGTCTCTAGTAGGAATTGTGAGTTGTTCTCTGTAGGAAAAAAGCGCTCAGGCGCTTGTTTCAGGAAGTAGAAGTTAGTCAGAGGAGTGGGGGGTGGAAAATGGCAGAATTTAGAGACTTAATCTTTATTATTCCTGATGTTTGAACATCTCGCCTCTGATTGGCTAACAGCAGCACGACTCTACCACTGACTCTGTTTGCTCTGCAACGTTGATGTTTTATCTCCACAAATAACACAAGCCTGGAGGAGTTCTGCTGTGTGGTGGAGTTGCTAATGCTAACGGTTAGCTCCTACTAGCCAAGACGTTCTCTGCTGTTTCCTGGACGCTAAACTAACAACAGCCTTCCCCGTCATGAGTCAAGATGGTTGAGTCCATGAATGTTAAGTGACAGTGTGACGTAGATCTGTCAGGCTTTTCTAATCCTAGCGTTTCACTGTCTATTTTCTATCAGAAGCTAATGCAGGAGATAGGTGTAGGAGACTATTTTCATGTTCAGCCTGCATAAAAAACTCAGAGTGACCGATTATAATCAGAAATAATCATTAAAAATGTTTTCAATGTTTCACGCCTCTAAAAGAAAAATGTTCCTGTAGTGCAAAAGGAAGATGACCAAACTGTAAATACTGGTAAGCTGATTAGACGTTCTTTAACAATTCGCCTAAAGAGAATCACATCATTTAGATTTGAATGAATGAGAAAGATTACAGAAGAATATCCAACTCTGGTGTGTAACTGCTCTGTGTTTGTGACCTTTGACCCACCTGAGCGATGCCTCCCACCATCTTACTCTTGACCACCACAGCTTGGTCATCCTGAGCATCAAACGCTGCTTTCTGCGCCGCTTTCACCAGGTTGTCAGAGGCTCTCTTCACCGCGTTCCCAGCAGCCTACAGACACACACACCAGAACACACACCTCAGATACGAGGAAACAAAACATGAAACATGAACGCAAATCAGCCCGACAGTGCTTGCCCTGAAGGGAGGAGAACAAAGGAGCAATATGAACACAACACTGGCACTTCTAACGGAGACTAGCAGCAGGATGCAGGCAGACTGGGACTCCTGGAAAGGGAATGTTGAGCTGCTGAGTTTACGCTCAGAGACAAGCAGGACATTTTTTATTCCTGCTCAGGGCTGAAGAGGAGCTGTAAAAGGCAATGCAGAGCTACTCTTCCCTGATTGGACAGCTCAGCTCTAAAATGACACGTTTTCCTTTTGTGGCTCTGTGGACTGAAATTCTCTGCTCCTGGTTCAACACTGGCCCTGACAGGCAACAGGCTGTCCCTTTATAGCTGCACAACGCGGCGGCTCTGCCAACTGGGACATTCAGCATTTTCGGCCTCATTAATGACTCACTACATAAAAGGTAAATCACATTAAAATAACCCACACTTGTTTAAATTCACCTCCTTGAAACCAGGACTCTGTTTGTTATTAAACAATAAATAACACATAAATCAGTAAATCTGATGTTCAGGAGGAAATAGCAGTTGGAAAAAAGGAAAAGAAGGAATGACACCCTGATACTCTGGCATCAAGCAGCTGTTGTGTTCCTCCACATCTTTGTCACTGCCTTAGCCAGGTTGTGACACTAGATTATCCAGTTTTCAGTCTTCTGCTTTTCCAAGATCAGGTCACAGAAATACCAGGTCCATGTGGGAACCCAGACCTCCCTCACTCCAGTGACACGCTCCAGCTCCTCCTGAGGGACTCCCAGGGTGTCCCCAGGCCAGAGATGACATATATTCCCTCCAGTGGGCAGTGGCTCTGCCCCAGGGTCTCCTCCCAGTGGGACGATCACAGAAAATCCCCAAAGGGAGGCAACCATTAAGCATCTTAATAACATCAGCTGACCCGTTAATATTCAGTATAAATGTTAATGACACATCTGAACTCTGACAATACCCTTTATTTGAATTTATCTGGTGGCGCCTGAGCTGCAGCTTACTGCTAATTCTTGATGGCGTTTTATTATTTATTTTCCTCCACAACAATCAGCGTTACATGTTCATGTTACATCATCTCTCTGTTTCACTGAGATCAAGTATATTAACGACATAATTAACACGTCTCAGTATAACCTATCAGTGATCGTGTCGTCATGCCTGATGGATGAAAATGTTGGTAATAAAAACACTGTTAGTTACAGCATGAGTTTCATTCTCACGCACGCTTTAACCATATGAACACTCATAGCTCTATTTCTATAAGATCCAGTTTAAACCAAACTGCTTCAACAGGGTTTAAAACTGCTCAGGAATGCTTAATGGGAGCATTGGTCCAAATATACATGTCAAAAAGTGATGGAATTGTTGTTTATTTTGATCTGTGAGAATATGGTGGATGTGAGACTGATATGTAAAGAAACTGCAGTATTAACCAGTTCTGTCCCAGAAGCACCCATCACCAGACAGTTGTCATGAGTCTGAGTAATTACAGCTTTAAAAAGGAACACTGCAAGGAATGGAGAGAGCACTGCTCTGAGTGTAACTATAGCTCTAGACTAATGCTCCCAGTGTCTGGTGCCACGGATGGACTGTGGATTGTTTCCAGAGCTCCTGTAGACGTAAATGTATGGGAATTACTGTGGTGGCAGCTGCAGGTCCAGAAGAGGAAGGGATAAGCCTCCGCTGATTGGAGCTGAGAATATGAGCTGCCCGGGCCGGCCAGCGTGCTCCTAGCATACGCACAGCATCAAAGATAGCACTTTTAGGTGGATGCTTCAGTTACACATAAAGGTCACAACAACCCCACTGAACCAGATTATTTCTACCACTGAGTCACTGATTTACAGACCGGTCATCAGGAAAGGTTAAAGGTGAAAATGACGTGGCACCTACGATTAAACATCTTATTAAAACGGCTCACTGAACATTTAGTGTTAAACATTAGTACAAACTCTTCCTAACTAAACTCCATCCACTGAAAAGGTAAACTGGTTGTTTCTAGAAACAAACTGGTGTGGGCCGTGTTGATCTGATCAATTAAACATTTGTCAAAACCACATCAGTTGGTTTTCAACCTAAAGAATTAATAACAAACAAGATGAGAGAGCATAAAGACATAAACACGAATAATTTTAGGTTTTACCAGACACGGAAATGTAAGGAGCAGGATAAATAACTACAGAATATTCTAAGCACTAATAGCTTAATCTCACGTTGGTTTCCAGTTGGTACTGTATGAGCTAACTTCCTTCAACCAAATTACCAGTTACCAACCAGTTCAACATGTTTCAGGTTTTCTTTCTCATCTTGCTTCAAAGCGACATAACCACAAGAGCATAAATGCTAAATTATTAGCATGCTAGTGAAACCAGCCCAGCCTACACGAGATCTAAATAATCATAACAGTTTACAGCATCTGCCATGTAACATTTCAGAGGCAGACTGTTAAACACTATCAAACAAGAGGTTAGCTGTTGTAAGCTGATGCTGAATGATACAGACAGAGCTGATGTCTCAGCTGACATCAGAGCTAATATCAGAGCTAGGATCAGGGCTAACACCAGAGCTAATATCAGAGCTAGGATCAGGGCTAACACCAGAGCTAATATCAGAGCTAGGATCAGGGCTAATACCAGAGCTAAAAAGTTAAAGTCCCACTAGTTGTCACACACACTGGTGTGTGTGAAATTTGTTCTCTGCATTTGACCCATCCGCTGGGGGAGCAGTGAGCTGCAGACACAGCCATGCTCGGGAACCATTTGGTGGTTTAACACCCCAATCCAACCCCTTAATGCTGAGTGTCAAGCAAGGAGGCATTGGGTCCCATTTTTTTCAAAGTCTTTGGTATGACCTGACCATGATTTGAACCCCGATCTCCCAGTCCCAGAGCAGACACTCATACCACTAGGTCACTGAGCTAATACCAGAGCTAACACCAGAGCTTACATCAGAGCTAACATTGGGTGTTTTCCTGCACTCTAGAGTCACAGAGATGTGACATCACTTCAACATGACTGGATAATTGAGCCCAACAATAAGCCCCCCCGCTGTTGGTCCAAAACTGAAACCAGTACAATAACTAGACTGTGTGTCACTGTGGAAGTCAGCAGGTCATAACGAAACATCATTTAGTCTGTTTTTACCCATCTTTCTATGTATTTGTTGAGGTAAGTCTACTTGCCAAAGCAGAAACCCGGTGCACCTATTGAGTGGTTTAATGAGCAAGCAGAACTGACCTGGAGCCTCTTCATGGTCTGTGAATCCTGATCAGCCTTGACCTTGCAGGCAACCAGCAGCTGAGCAGTGGAGGCCGCCACCTGCTTGGCTGAAGAGATGAGCTTCTCCTCACTGGCGTGTCCCTGAACGGCAGAGTTAGCTGCCTCACACAGGTTGTTGGTGGCAGCTGCGACCATCCGGGCCTAAACCGTGACAAAGCATCAGTTTTAAAGCAGGTGATTAAAAAACTTATCCCTGAGTTTAAGCTTCAGACAGAAAACTTACAGCAGAAATCAGGCCCTGAGACCACTGTCCATCATCCACTGCATTAGCCGGGATCGCTCCAACCTGAAAACACAGAGCAGCTCGACTCACACTGACCTATCACAGCTGGATGTTACACAGAAATGGCAAAAATGCCTTTTTTGAATGATGCTTGAGGTAAAACTGGCTGTCAGCTTAATGATATTATAGAATAAAAGAAAATATTTGACACATTTCTGTACATACAGGTTGTTTAAACCTGTAGGTACTACACTATAGAGAATTTGCTGAATTTGTGATGAATGTTTTAAGACTGGAGGTACTGATTGTACCCAGACTTTTCTTGGCTGAGGGTTTGTTTTCCCAACTCTCCTGCCAGTAAAATCCTTCCTGATTCTCCACACTGACAGATCTCTGATGGCTGGCTGCTACAGGCTGATTGTGGTGTGCAGCAGTGCAGAAACCCACAGGTAACATGAGTTGTGACATACCTTCCCTTGAGCCACCAGCTCTCTCTGAGCTGCTGAAGCAGCTTTGACCAGAGCACTTGTGGCTGCTGCGATGGACTTGGCCGCCTCCAGAATCTGTTCCTCAAAGTTCAAGCTCTCGTCTGCCTCCTGTTTATGAGAGGAACCAGCAGGCAGAAAACACATGGGTTTAGGGCTGTGATGCACTTCAAAGGATGTCAGGAAAAAGGGGTTTAGATGGTAAAATGCAGAGGTACATGTGTTCACAGCATGAACTATAAATAGAATAAATAAAAGGCAGCAGGGTAAGGTGTGGGGGTATGTTACACACACACAACCCTGGGGTTGGGTTAACAAATGAGGTGTGAATGCCTCCGCTCTGTAAAAGGCCTGCTAACCTTGGGTTTGGTCCTCGGTCTCAGCTGCTCCAGTTTCTTGGCAGCTGCTTCGATGGCTGCCGCTGCTCCCAATAGCTCATTCTCTGCGATGACAGTAGGATCTTCAGGGTCCACCCATTCTGTGCCTGCGGCAAACAAAAATAACACCGGCTCAGTTTGTGCCAAACAAAACACCTTTCTACTCTCTTCTGCCGAAGGCTTGGACAGAGAGCAGGACCATCCCATCATCTCTGGGGACATCAGGGATGCAACTAGGCTGTCTGGTCCAGTTAGCTCTGAAGGGTTAGGGTTAGAGTTGGGATTACTTAGGAGCTAAGGTACTGCTGTAGTTGCCTCAGTCTGTCAAAAACAGGAGGATGAAGATATACTCTGATGCAGCTCCTAAATAAGATAATAATAACACTCATTTATTTACTAAAATAAAAAGAAACCCACCATAGTAAGTAAATAACTAACAGAAGCCACTGAGCTAATGCTGACAGACCTGCCAACATGTTCATTCTGTTGGTCAAAGTTCACATCAGGTCTGTAGAGACTGTGTTAGCCCTCCTGTCAAGGGTCGAAGGTTAAGATACCTTTCATGGCCTCAGCAGCCTGAATGAGCTCAGTGACAGAACCTGCCACGCGCTTGGAGTAGCTGGCCAACTGCTGCTTCAAGTCGTGGGTGGGCTTCTGGATGATCTGGAGGTGGAAACAAACAAAAATATGTTCAGAGAGACGCAGACACATCCTGCTGCTGGGTTTCTGCTGTAACTTGAAGTCATTCCATCCGAGTCTGGCAGGAAATGATAAAGGAAATGCAGTAATGTATCCTAGGATCCATTATTTAACAGGATGGGAACAGATGTCAGTGTGATGACATCGGGTCAGGATACGACTAAACAGAGATCAGCATGACGGGTTTAATCAGGGATCGGCCAGTCTGAAACTCAAACATCAGAATGAGCAGGTGTGAACAGACCATCGTTAAGAACTAATTTATAATAGCAACACCAGATATCCAGAGTGGACATTTGTACTTTTAGAATCATAGTAAATTATAAATTGAAAACCAAAATGTTTTCGCTCTTTAAGATAAACGAGAACTGGCCCAAACCGGTACCAGCAGGTCAGAGCTGTAGATGAACCGCAAATCAGAATCACTCCTGAGGGGCAGCAGGAGCTCAGGAGGTAGAGCGGGAGGGTGGCAGGATCAATCCCAGCTCCCTCCAGGGAACTCTGCTGTTGTGTCCTTGGGCAAGACACGTCACCTTACCCGCCTGATGGTAGTGGTCGGAGGGACCAGAGGCACCAGTGCTTGGCAGCCTCCGTCAGTGTGTCCCAGGGCTGCTGTGGCTACAATGTAGCTCATCACCACAAGTGTGTGAACGGATGATTGATAAAGCACTTTGGAGTCCTCCAACTCAGAAAGGCAAGTGCAGGTCATTCATTCAAATCTAGGAAGGTTGCATCCCCACAACAAAGTCTTAGTTTAACAAAACAAGAGAAGAAACCGGCAGCGCCCCCTAACACCAGCACCCCAGCTGGTCTCCTCTTAGACCAAACTGTGGCCTGGGGGCCATTTTTAGCCCTCAGAAGGATTTAGTGTGGCCCACAATTGCAGAATGATGAATTTCATCTCTCCAGTAGGCCGTTGATGTATATTGATACATTCTGACATTTTTATTTTCATATTTGTACTAATATGCTGACATTTGACCAGTTTTGAAGAGTACTGATAAAAAGCCTCTTATTAATGCTTAAAAATGCATTAAGTAACGTTAATAAAGGGACCCTTATTGTAAAGCGTTACCAAAATCACCATAACGTTTTAAATAATAAAATATCTATTAACTAATTAGTTTGAGCAATTCAAACACATGCTTTTAATGAGATGTTCCTCTGAGTGAGCCTTTCTCCAGCTTGATGGGTGAAATTAGATCCACCTGTCCAGAACCCTCTGTAAAGCCGTGGGGGGGTTCCAGTGAAGAGCCTACAAGATCATCTGCCATCTTATACTGCAGCTCAAACTGTCACCAGCTGGAGGAGACAGAAACATTAAACTTCATACAACAGCTGGAAATGATGCACAGATGCCTGAGAGGAAATCTGAGTGGGGGGTGGGGGGCACCCTGGGGTGATCCTGAGCTATGTGAGCTTTCCATGTCTCACTTGACTGGACCTGATGACACACCTGGATGTGTGGGAGGAGGCAGAGCTTTCAGGTCTCAGGTTGGATCCACAACAGAAGAATCCACAACTCAGCAGATACTTAAAATGATGTTTTCTCTTCCAGGTTAAAAGGTAAAATTAGAACCAGCGATGACTCCATGAATTTGTCTGGCTGCTGGAAGTGATGAGATGTGGAGGCACAGAACCCTGACAGGACCAAAGGGGGGTGGAGGTGGCTGAACAGGGAGATCCCAGGCCACATGTCGAAGTACTCTTGGGCAAGGTACTAAACCATGAGAGTCGCCCCCACAGGCGCTGCACAGCAGCAGCCCACAGCTCCTCCTGGAATTTCTCCAAAGGGATCAGTAAATATAAGCTTTCTCCCCCATTTAAAAAAGTGGAGGATGTTGTTGCTCCACTGGTCGGGTTCCTTTTATCAAAATGACATCACAAAATGTCTTGATGTCAATTCAATCCATTCATCTGGAATTAAAGAAGCCTGCTGGGGGAATATGGACGTCTCACCCCTAAGGGGACAGATTGCTGCTCTCACATGACCCGGCCCGTTGGTGCTGACTGATGACCTTACACTGTCCTAAAAGGACAGAAGGTATTCAGGTTGGAGAAGTGTGAGACAGGTGCAGGGAGTTAACGGGGCTCAGTCTCTAGCTTTACTCAGATGTGTTGTCAAATGAAACTGACGTTACAGCAGAGGAACGCTTGAGGAGGGCCAAACAAAAACACGCCAACAGCCCGACGCGTGGGGTCACATCGGTGCCACAGACACATGTCACACACAAACTAGTGGGTTCTATCAGAGGGGAAGTGGCGCTGAAGGATTTAAAGGTCACTGATCGATCACTGAATCAAACACAAACCAAGTTAGTAGTTCGGCAGGCTGGGGTTCACTCTGTAAGATTCAGGTTCATTCTTTAACAGCATGTTAGAAACACGGGTCTGTTACTCCATCAGAGGGCATCAGAGGGCCTCAGGACTTTTGTTAGCTCACTAGACTCACAGCTCAGATGCTTTGTGCAGGGATGGTGTGATATGAAACAGCCACAGTATCATTTACACAATGCAGCTCCACACTTGTGCACGCCACTCATGCAGTGTACTCACCGGCTAGCACCATCACCAGTGATCATCAGGACAAAGACAGAAAGATAACGTGAGAGAGTGTGTGGAGATCATTAAGAGTTTGATCTACTTGAGTGAATCTACATCAGGTATGTTGTTCCTCTGGACCCAGAGAAGGCAGTAGCTGTGTTTTAGGTGTGTTTAAATAATTGACTGTAATATAATGAATGAACCCTCCGTGACGTCACCCGTAGGTTTCTGAAGAGCTGAATTGAAGCCCATAGGTGTTCAAAAAAATTACAAAAAAATGCACCCCTCTCAGAGTTGTTATGACAGTAAACTTGACCTATTAAACCTAAAATGTTTATCAACCAGGCTGTAAACATGTTTATTTCTGCTGTGAAGTTGGCACTTTTAACATGGGAGTCAATGGGAACTTGCTCCTTTCTGGATCCAGCCCCTAGTGGATGAGGGGGGAACTGCAATTTTAGTCACTTCTGCTTTACTTTGGGCAGGCGGATTGTCCCTCTTGGTTTAAGCGCATTTCATTCATAAAAACTGTAATCTCTAGAACTCACAAGAGCTCTGACGTCCAGCGTTGAACAGACATGATTCTGTGAGTAGAAATGTGGTCAGATTCTCTGAATTATTTATTGACATTTCAAACATCTGCACCCAAGACACATCAAATATACTTTGATTGATGTTTCAGATAGACTTTATGAAATCCATCCATCCATTCTCTACCACTTATCTGGGGTTGGGTCACTGGGGCAGCAGCCTAAGCAAAGAGGCCCAGACTTCCCTCTCCCCAGCCACTTGGGCCAGCTCATCTGGGAGAATCCCAAGGAGTTCCCTGGCCAGCCGAGAAACATAGTGCCTCCAGCGTGTCCTGGGTCTTCCTTTGGGTCTTCTCCTGGTTGGATGTGCCCGGAAAACCTCACCCCCGGAAAGAATGATTCGGCTAAAGGTCCACACTATAAAGGCCACTGTATCAGAACCCATCTGCTAACCCTGTACCTCTCTGTTGGTGACAAACTGGAAAAAGCACTCATAAGGGAGTTTCCAGAAAACCTCAAAACGTTAGCGAGGCTTCCTTTCGTTAGCCTTAAGGCCTCACTTCCATGTTGTAGAGTTTTTATAATTGTTTATTTTTAAAGGCACAGTGGGCCCTTCTTGGTTTAGTCAGAAACTGTTTGTTTAATCTGAGAGGAGCTGAGACCAAATTGTCCAAAAACAAAAAACTAGAATAAATTTTTACATATTTGAGACATAATTATGACACTTTGTGCTCCAATTCTGTGCAACGGTTACATCTGTCTTGATGTCGTATGTCCCATGTGACTTGGTCAGAGAGAAAACTTGTCTCAAACGTTTTATACGTATGAATTCAGTGTGATCCCAACTGAATGTTTGTGTATTTTCTCGTCTCCTACTAGCTGCCTACAGCCCGAGCCAGTTAGATCCTGCCTTTAGGTCTGAACTGGATCCAGTCCTCAGAGGAGTCTAAACTTCTCAGAATCAGATGAAGAAAAGGTGGGTTCTTGGCGAGCACCCCTCAGAAACCAAAGTGAAGACGTGGCTGCTGAACTGACTTACTGGGACCCGATCTCTTCATCTCTATGTTGAAGGGTCCTGATTAAAATCTTCTTATGCACCAATATTACAAGTAGAAGATGTGTGTTTCTTCTACTTTGCATTGAGTCATGAAACCATCAAAGTAAAGACTTAAATCACTCTGCTTCTCAAACCTAATGAGTGGAAAACGGTTTGGTTTCAGGACGACACTCCTGCTGTCTTCTGAAGTGTGACGGAGGTGGCTGCCAGTTCCAACATTCCTGCTTGTCTGAAAATCCAAAACAAACTGTAGGAAAAAGTGACGTCTCACCACCAGCACGTGTTCGAGCAGCCCCAGATATCCAGTAGCACATTCTTTGCCGTAGCGAAGAGCTCGCATCTGGACCTCCATGCCAACATCTTGGTGATGGGCAGCTTCCTGAAAGCCACGCAGAGGGACAGATTTGATTTAGAACTGGCTCTATTCTTTTGTTCTTTGTAATTTATGTACAATGAAACTACTAATCTAGAGACAGATCTATGTTTCGGTTTTCTGTACATTTACACTTAAAACAGTGTTGGCTTGTTGATTTTCATTGTAGAATAAAAAAATCCCTGGGTATGCATGTTTACCGTAGACCTAGCACCCATAGATATATATATCACTAGATGCCTTAACTGGGAGTCGACAGCGTCCATACACGGCGGCCATCTTACCTCGGACAGCTTACGTTCCGTTCTCAATGGTAGCAGATGGAAGGTTAACTCGATTAAATATTAACGGATTTACAAGCGGGTTGCATTATTACAAACCTTATAGCACATAGGCTTGATAGGACATACTTTAACATTTTTAAATTAACGGTCCAAATCCGTCATATTTTACAGCCACATCTCTGGTGTTTATAACAAACCAAACCGTTTGAAATTTGGTTGAAAAATTGAGCAGGTTAGAGTTATTTAAATGGTACATGCACCATTGACATCAATGTTACGAAAGGGGGCAGCTGTCCGAGGTAAGATGGCCGCCGCGTAAGGACGTTCGTCCACTCGGCGAACAGCGCGTGTAAGGCATCTAGTGATATATATGATATCTATGCTAGCACCGATCAGCCTGTACCATTAAGCTGGTCATAAACTCCCAGCATACCTTGCAGGAGTGCAGCATGTCAGCAATAGCCCTTCTGCTGAGGTTGGCTGTGGCGATGATATCCTCCTGACGACAGGAATTCCCAGCAGCCACTGCTTTTGCTGTTGCCACGGTGATCCCTTTTGTCATGCGAATGAACTCCTCCGGTGTGGTGGTCTTTGGTGGTGGGTCAGAACTGCAGAACACCTGCATGGCAAAACCAGGACTGTTAGTTCTCTAAAAACCACAGTGATGTTTTTATTCTTTTCTTATCCACTGAGTAATTTAACAGCAGCAGTGTGAGAACTCACAGTCAGCTCCTGTTTGATGTGTTCTATGGTGGCCTCCAGCGCCCGCGTTCCTTTGGTGGCTTCGTCCTCCACCGCCTTCACCGTCTTCAGCAGAGATGTTACGTTGGTCACCATCACCTACAGGGTCAGATCAGAGGAACCATAAGAACCAACATAACCACTGATTGTAACATCTATACATACCTGTCTCTTATAC
>SSNS01000772.1:14403-25123 GCA_006937985.1 Aphyosemion australe | reverse complement strand
GCCGTCACTCTGCATTCTGCAGCGTTGCTTTAGAAGCGACTGCACGCGCCCAGTGAATGCGCGAATCATGCGCATCAAGGATCCGGGTTTAGACGGGTCCTCGGTACTACCGGTACCTACGAAATCTTGGAACCGTGGCGTTTACATTTTTGTAGTACCGAGTTGGTACCGAAGACCCGGTTCTTTTGACAACACTAGTATGCCATATTTAACACTCTGCATTTCAAAACACAAATTAAATATTTTTGTCAGATTGCTCCATGTGTACTATTAAAATTAATAGTCATAAAAACACCTTTATGATATTAGCCAATTACAAATTATGCTAATGATAGTGAGTATGTTATACACATTGTATAGCCTAGGAATGATTATTTGATTATTGAGCACCTGCACTGTAGGGGCCCCCAAATGAAAATCTGCTTAGGGCCCCAAAGAGGCTTGGGCCAGCCCTGGTCCTGGAGATCTTTCAGTCAGGTTTTAAGTCTCTTCATAGCACAGAATCCGCTCTGTTGAGAGTTTTTAATGACATCCTCCTTGCCACAGACTCTGGGGATCCTGTGATTCTAGTACTTCTAGATTTGACTGCTGCTTTTGGTACAGTAAACCACAATATTTTAATGTCACGTTTGGAGCACTGTGTTGGGATCCGCGGCACCGCCCTGGAGTGGTTCAGATCATACCTGACTCAGAGAAGTTTCTGTGTCAGATTAGACAGTTTCCACTCTTCCTCTGCTCCGTTGTCATGCGGGGTTCCTCAGGGCTCAATACTTGGACCTCTGCTTTTTAGTCTGTATCTCCTGCCTCTGGGGTCCATCTTCAGGAAGCATAAAATTGCCTTCCACTGTTCCACTGATGACACGCAGTTGTATTTGCCCCTTAAACGGAAGGATGGCTACAGCGTCAAATCTCTAGCTGTTTGCATGAATGAAATCAAATGCTTAGTATGAGGATTGTACCAACACAATGACACTAGTTAGTGTCTTGATGCAATCTGCTGGGTCCCTTATATAGGAAACGTTTTTACTGATTGGCTTATGAACTGAACTGTATTGAAATGTTTACTTTGTGAAGTGCCTTGAGACGACTCTTGTCGTGATTTGGCGCTATATAAATAAACTGAAATGGTAAATGGTAAATGGCCTGTATTTGTATAGCGCCTTCTTAGTGTTCTACAACCCCCCAAGGCGCTTCACAACACAATCAGTCATCCACCCATTCACACTCACATTCACACACTGGTGGGGATGAGCTACGGCGTAGCTACAGCTGCCCTGGGGCGCACTGACAGAGGCGAGGCTGCCGAGCACTGGCGCCACCAGTCCCTCCGACCACCACCAGCAGGCAAGGCGGGTTAAGTGTCTTGCCCAAGGACACACAGCAGCATTCTCTGGCCGGAGCCGGGATCGAACCTGCAACCTTCCGATTACTGGACAACCCGCTCTACCTCCTGAGCTACTGCTGCCCAATTGAACTGAATTGAATTGAATTGAATTGAAATCTTGGATGGCTTTGAACTTTTTAAATTTGAATGAGAAGAAGACAGAGATGATTATTTTTGGTACTGGTACCTCCAGCGAGCCCTCTCTTGTGGACTTGGGCCCTCTGACACTGCACAGAAAGCCAACTGTGACTGATTTGGGTTTTAAAAAGGACAGCGATTTTAAGTTAGATAGGCAGATCAGTGCTGTGGTCAAATCTAGCTTCTTTCATCTTAGGCAGTTAGCAAAGGTAAAAAACATCTTATCTACAGAGGACTTTGAAACAGTAATCCACGCCTTCATTACAACTAGACTGGACTACTGTAATTCTTTGTATGTTGGCATTAGCCAGTCCTTACTGTCTAGACTTCAACTAGTGCAAAACACAGCTGCTCGGCTCTTAACTGGCACACGTAAGAGAGAACACATTACTCCTGTTTTATCCTCACTGCATTGGCTACCTGTCCATTTTAGAGTTCATTTCAAACTGCTTTTATATGTTTTTAAGTCTTTAAACGGTCTTGCCCCACACTACCTCTCTGAGCTAATACACATTCATTCCTCTTCTCGGTCACTCAGGTCATCTGACCAGTTGGTCCTGGACGTTCCAAGGACTAAACGTAAGCTCAGAGGGGACAGGGCTTTCGCTGTTGCTGCTCCAAAAATGTGGAACTTGTTGCCAACACAGATTAGGAAGGCCCCCTCGCTGGAAACATTTAAAACACTGTTAAAGACCCATCTCTTTAGCTTGGCCTTTGACCCAGTATGAGTGTTGACATGATACTGTTTTAACTTGTTTAATGTGTTCTTATCTTTTTATTTTTATCTTTTTATCTTTATCTTTTATTCTATTTATTACTTTTATGTTCAGCACTTTGGTCAGTGTTGCCTGTTTTTAAAGTGCTTTATAAATAAAGTTGGCTTGGCTTGGCTCTCAAGTTACCACAGGCTCAGGCTCTTTGGACCTTCTGAGGTGGCTCTGAGTAACTTTAGCTAAAATTATTTTAAAACAGTTAACTCCTTTTTAAAAATTTAAATAAAATACAATTAAAAAAACAAAGTACCAGTAATATTTTAGATCCATTTATGTTTACTTTTAATACATTTTCCAGTACTATCATCATCTCGTTTAAAAATAACCATACTCTTTTGCAAATTTTCTTCTTCATAATTTAGAAACAAAATTATATTTATTCTAAAATGTCAACAAATCTCAAATAGTAAATATGTAGGGAAGAGAAAAAAACATCACTGACTTTAATCTCTGAAAAAAGTCAGCTCTAATCTTAGAATTCTGACTTCTCTCTCAAAATTTTGAGACTAATCAAATTAAATCCTCTCAGCATTTCTAGCACCTCATCTGTGTTATCATCTTTGGACCTGAATAATTACTGGGACACCTGCTTTTGACCAACATGTTTATGTGACTCTGAGTTTCTGCACCGTTTCATATCGGACTCGTCGCCGTAACACGGAGAAAAGATCCTGAGAAACATCACAAAAACTCTGTCAGAGTGTCTCTGAACAGCAACAAGTCTTTATTCTAACAGCATGTTCTCCACCACGCTCACTCATCTCACCTGCCGCGTTCACTGACGTTTGTTTATGTGTTAATGGTTCATGAGCGCGCTGAGCGCACCTGCGTTAAAGCCCCGCCTCCTGTTTTGACAGCCACTGCTTTCTCCACAGTTTATGCAAGGTTTAAACTCGAAACGGGAGACTGTTAATAATGCGGGACAGAGTCTCAATTTGCGGGACAAGTGAAAAGTAATGAAAAGGCGGGAGTCCCGCACAAAGCAGAACAACTGGTCACCCTACCCTCCGGTGTCTGTCGGCTTGGACCTCAGCTCCAGGGAGGGGGGGTTCAAGAGTTGGGGTCGCTAAGCCGTTGCTGGGCCCATTCTAGCTGTTGCTATAGCAACCCCTAGCCACCGCCTGGCACCGCCCATGGTGAAAGTCAATCTAAATCTAGAAGTAGTCTTCAAATATCTATAAATGGTACTCTTCTCACCGATCATGATAAGATTGCTCTCTCTTTTAATGAGTATTTTATTGCATCTGTATGCGAACTATCCTCCAGCTTTAATAGTCCGGAGTTTCTTCCATCAGTACCAGCTGCATCTCAACAATTCTTTTTTCATAAAATATCGCAAAATGATCTACAAAATGTTTTACGCTATATGAAAGCTTCTAATACTTTTGATGCAAATAATCTGAACATGTCTTTTCTGAAAACTCACGCACACTCTTATACCTCTTTTTCATCATTTACAAAATTTTTGTATTAGACAATCTGTGTTCCCTGCTGTGTGGAAATCAGCCCAGATCTCTCCTATTTTCAAATCTGATGACCCTACAGATGTTTCTAATTACCGTCCAATTACAATTCTCCCTGCTATTTCTAAGCTACTTGAAAAAATATTATATAATCAACTAATCACTTACCTTGAGAATAACAATCTGCTCAGTGTCTGCCAACATGGTTTTCGACCTCACCGGTCAACCATGTCTGCTCTGCTTTTCTTAACAGAGCAGATTCGCACATCAAACAAAGGCCATGTTACTGGAGTCATTTACAGAGATTTTCAAAAAGCCGTTGACACAGTCAATCATCAGATTCTGTTAAACAAACTTCTTTCTTTTAATTTTTCCGCATCAGTAATAAACATGTTTGACTCATATCTAAGTGATAGGTCTCAGACTGTAAAAATTGGCACAGCAATATCACCACCATTAAAATGTTCTCTGGGTGTTCCACAGGGCAGCATTTTAGGCCCTTTACTCTTCATTCTGTACATTAATGATCTTCCATATGTGATTAATTTTTCCAGTTCACTTCTGTCTGCTGATGACACTGTTATTTTTCTGTCTGGTCCAAACACTGCCATAATCAATGACAAACTTAACGCAGATCTTCAGCACTTATTTGACTGGCTGCAAGACAATCATTTAACAATTAACATTAAGAAAACAGAATGCATGTATTTTTACTCAAATCGGACTCAACTGTCCATAACCAATCCTGTTACATTATCCAGTCATAAACTATCAGTTGTCTCTACATATAAGTACTTGGGGGTCGTTTTGGACTCACATCTTACTTATAGTAAACATGTCCAAACCCTAACTGGAAAGTTAAAACAAAAGTTGTATGTTTATAGTAAAATCAGGCTTCATCTGTCCTTTTCTGTTTCTAAAACATATCTTCATGCAACTGTTTTGTCAACTTTGTCATACTGTCTTCCTATTTGGTCACTTACAACAGAAGAACTTTTTCAGCCAATAGTACACCTCTATAATAGAGCTTACAAAATCCACAACAGGTTGCCAGATTTGACCCATCACTGCTATGCTTTATCACAGTCAAATGCCTTGATATTCCAGTGTTATGCGAAAAGTCTTGGAATTAAATTCTACTATCAAATCATAAACAGCCATACGTCATCAGGCCTTACATTGCTGGTCCCTAAGCGCAGTTCAAGCGCTGTGCATGTCACTAGATCTGCCACAAATGGTCTTTTACCTTTACTGGCCTTCAGGAATTCTTATGGACAGAGGTCTTTCTTTTATGTGCTCACCAAAATCTGGAATGAGACTCCACAAGACATTAGAACAATATCATCGCAAAGTTTATTTAAAAGAAAATTTGTTTTTTATCTACTTGCCAATTACTCCTGTAGCCACTGAGGAAGGTGGCTGCTTAACCCTCTTTTTTTATTGTTTCTTATAATTGTATATATGCTGTATGATTGTTTTGTCATGTCTTGGTATGTATGACTGTGTGTTTGAGTTGTATGTTCTGCAGAACAGGAACCAGCTGAAAAACAGTTTTTTACTGAGTCAGGCCCGATTGTTTTAATCTTTTCCTGTTTAATAAATGAAATGAATGAATGAAAGTCTTGCGGTCCTGAGAGAGCCGGGTCATTCCCTCTGTCAGAGATGATAGCAAGTCGCTCCACCTGCTCCTGGCTGAAATCCAGAGACTGACACAGATTTTGGAATTCTTTGTGCAGAACTTCTAGCAGATGGAGACGTCCCTCAAATCCCAAAAGCCTTTTATCGATGGAATCCAGTATTTCAATAATATCTTTACTGAGAGATGAAGACCTCAGGGGAGTCCTGAGGTCGGCTTCTCTTGGTCACAGGTGTGTCTGTGCTGGCTGCTGATTTCTTCGGCCCCATGACAAAACTTTCAAAGACTTGGTCGATGTAATTTTGTAGGCTTTCTAAATTTTCTTAACTGTCCTCCAGATTGTTGGAGTGAGTGTTGAATATTTCTTACCGGATTATTTGCGTTGTCAGTAAATAAATAGGGCAAAAATGCGGATGTTAGTTAACGAGCTGCCATCTGCTTCAAGTGCTGTTGTGTGTCACGTGATCGACCGTTAGCGCATGCTCCAAAAAATAGAATAGAAGATATGTGTTTGCGAAAACACGTCGGACAGTCGGACATTACCGACGTGGTTTAATATTGTCCGACGAAAAACTTTAAATCGTCGGACATTATGACCGACGCCGTGCGTCTTCTCTGAACGTGCCAAAATAAAATAAACTTCCTGAAAACCACAAATTGCAGACTGTTTGTTGGCTTCCCCCTCAAAAGATCTAGTTACTTTCTACATATATTACATTACTTATTTGGACTCTCAGCGTACCGGGTCTTCTTTTGGGCAGAGAGGATGGAGAGAGGCAGAGCGCTGATTACTGATGCGCTCCGACGGGCAGCTGTGTCCTGCACACGGCCACAGTAACATTCTCAAAGTGGCGCCACCAAAAAAAAAAAAAACATAATTAACACACGATCGTTCATGTTTGCTCATACTTTCTGTCTTTCATTTGTGCCTGACGCGCTCCACTGCTGCAGAGATCATCTCCCGTGCTTCGGTGACTTCACCTCACTGGCGCGGCCGCGCAGCGCACATTCCGCTATTTTTGCGGTCGACGGATTTTTTTGATCTGCTAATTTCAAAAGTAACTTGTGAGTTGAAAAGTAAGAAGCCAGGTAGCAGTTTTTCTGGAGGATTGAGAAGAGATGCAGCTAAGAGACAAACAGGACAGGAAAATAGTCACATAAAAAACAAAACAGTGTTTGAAAAGGAAAATGTAGGCAGATATATCCCACTACACGTTTGTAATTTTATAATAATAATAATTTATAAGCATAAAATATTTATTTATTTGATACAATTCAGATCACCTTCAAAACTCAGTCCCACACCCAGGGCCGTTTCTAGGCATTTCGGGGACCACGGCACAGTCAACCCCCCCCAAGAAAATGATAATTTCTTTATATTGTGATATTTGTGATGAACTAAAACGTCAGACAGAATGACATTTTGTCCTTAACAGCAGTTTATTAGAGTAGTTTAACAAACAGCTGAGATAAACCTGCATCTCCAACTTCCAGTTTCACCTCAACCAGCCACAGCGTCTCTTAAAGGAACAGTAACATCAGGCTACAACTTCAGTCAACAAAAAGCCCTTATGGATCATTACAATATTTAGAAATATTTTCATATATAATATGTTGTTTCTGGTGTTTCATAATAATTTATAATAATTATATGATCTCTAATAATTTCATGATAAATTATGTTAATCCTCATTTTATGAATTTGGCAGAAAATCACATTGATGGTTCTTTTTTCAACGGACCAAGCTCTGACACTGGTCGTACAGGGGACCTAACAGCCCGTATCAAGGGGGCCTGGTACCCCATACTCCCAGAGTACCCCCCACAGGGTCCCCCGAGGGACGCGGTCGAACGCCTTCTCCAAATCCACAAAACACATGTAGATTGGTTGGGCGAACTCCCACGCACCCTCCAGGACCCCCCCAAGGGTATATAGCTGGTCCAGTGTTCCACGGCCAGGACGAAAACCACATTGCTCCTCCTGAATCCGAGGTTCGACTATCCGACGGACCCTCCTCTCCAGAACCCCTGAATAGACCTTACCAGGGAGGCTCAGGAGTGTGATCCCCCTGTAGTTGGAACACACCCTGCGGTCCCCCTTTTTAAATAGGGGGACCACCACCCCGGTCTGCCAATCCAGTGGAACTGCCCCCGATGTCCACGCGATAATGCAGAGCCGCGTCAACCAAAATCCGGGCGGATCTCATCCACCCCCGGAGCCTTGCCACCGAGGAGTTTTTTTACCACCTCAGTGACCTCAGCTCCAGAGATTGGAGAGCCCAACCCAAAATCCCCAGACTCTGCTTCCATCCTGGAAGACGTGCCGGTGGGATTGAGGAGGTCTTCGAAATATTCCTCCCACCAATCCACAACGTCCTGAGTCGAGGTCATCACCAAGATGGGGAGCAGCAAGTATGCCCACCCCTACTCGGTGCTCTGTGAAAACTCCAGAGTGGTAGAGAGTCCAACCTTTTGCAAGGAAACTGGTTTCGGAGCCAGAGCTGTGCGTTGAGGTGAGTCTGACTATATCTAGCCAAAACCTCTAAACCTCACACACCAACTCAGGCTCCTTCCCCACCAGAGAGGTGACATTCCACATACCAAGAGCTAGCTTCTGTAGCCGAGGATCAGACAGCCAAGGTCCCTGCCTTCGGCTACCGCCCTTTGCACATCGCACCCGACCCCTTTGGCCCCTCCCACGGGTGGTGGGCCCATGGGAAGGGGGACCCACGTCTCCTCTTCGGGCTATGCCCGGCCGGGCTCCATGGGTGAAAGCCCGGCCACCAGGCGCTCGCCAGCGTGCCCCAACTCCAGGCCTGGCTCCAGAGGGGGGCGCCGGTGACCCGCGTCCGGGCGAGGGAACACTGGTTCCATTTATTGTACTCGTCATAAGGGGTCTTTGGGCTGCAATTTGTCTGATCCCTCACCTAGGACCTGTTTGCTCCCTACCAGAGGCATAAAGCCTCAGACAACTTAGCTCCTAGGATCATTGGGACACTCAAACCCCTCCACCACGATAAGGTGGCAGCCCAGGGAGATGAAATGAAACAGAAAATTTAAATTAAATTAACATTTCTGTACACACACAGAATAGTTCTAGATATCAAAAGTTGTGCTAGACATTTTTTGTCCATCATTCTGAATGACAGGGTTAAAAAAAAAACCTCATCATTGTAATTTTTCCCATCACTTTTGTTTTTGAAATAATAATTAATAAACATTCAATACCATTGCATTTTCATTTAATTTAATTTTAAATGATTATTTAGAGTGCCCCAGTAAACAATGCAATTTAATGATTCCACTTAAAGTAGGAACATTTAAACCTGTGGCCAGAACGCACTCTCTCACCTTCCTTCTGCTCTGGTGTAAACCAGGGTGTTTGCTGAAAAGGCTATAGTGATGAAGTTCTGGACTCATGGCTGTTTTAATGTTGTTCTGGCTGTATCCACGCTCCGCTGCCATAGTCTGGAATAAAAAAGCGCTCCTGTAGTAACTACAGTGAGGTGCGGTGATTTTCTGCTCTGGAGTCCGACTTTCAAATATATGATCCCGAAATAGAAGCTTATATTTTAATTTTGACCTTGAATGAAAAATGTAATTATAAAACCTTTAATTATGCTTTAATCACGGAGGAGAATGAAAGCAGAGATAAGCGCTCCCTCCAGTCTGAGGGCGCGGCGCAGCGCCGGAGTTGGCTCGTGTGCTCTGCCAGAATCAGTTAAGCCTAATTTATACTCTGCGTCGGTACGGAAACACGCAGCGCCATTTTGCGTCGATGCAAGGGCTCTCGGACGGGCTCGCGGAGGGTGACGGAGACATGCCCCCAAAAATAACTGTCCGTCGAGAGCCACGGAGAGCGCAAGCTTGTGATTGCAGACTTGCCAACCTTGTCAAAATGTTTTGAGTACCACTTGTGCAGCTTTTTTCGCGGACTTTTGCAACTCCATTATTTTAATACGTAATTAATCAAAATAAATTTAAAAATATTTTAATATGTATTTAATGGTAATGATTTATTTTGTATATTGCAATATTTCAAGAATGTAATATTCTGATTCTTTTTTCTCATTCATTTACTTCTTTTGTACTAAGTTGAAGATGGTTATCTTTTTTAGTTTCCAACTCAGAAAGGTCAATTCCCACAAATGTTTCCACCCCCAGTATCTTTAACCTGCTGTAATTATAAAATGTAAAATGTTTTATTTTATGGGTGACCAATCAGAACTCTTGAAATAAATGTGCAATAAATACACTGTTTATAAACATCAACATATAGAGCTGAAAAATATGTTACTAATATGATAATCCAAACTCACAATAAAAAAATGAAGGAAGTGGCCTTCTTTGAACTAAAGGTTTCACAAATTACCACCTGGAATTTATGGATTCTGCTGTTAATGTAGAATAATCTAATCCAGGTTTGAAGAGTCTAGGTGTTGTAGTTTTTACACTAGACCAGACCTAAGGTGGTGCAATAAAGTTCTGAAATCTGCATTTTTGAACTGTCACAAATCAGTTTTTGTGATAATTTAATCTTTTGTTCTTGAGTAAGAGATAGATAATCACATCAACATGCAGCCTTTGAAATGATGCATATTTAGGGGTAGTGCTCTTAACTTTTACTAATTTGGCTACTCGTGTAACCTACCAAGATGTTTAAGCTGAATGAGGCTGTAGTTATCCTGTGGTACGAGCACAGCGCCCTGAAAGCAAGCTTGTGATGAGAGTGTGTTTTTACCGCTCAGGCGGTGCGGAGCAGCTGGGGAAACTCATATCAACGATGGACTGGATGAGAATGACGTAACACCGGTGCACAAAGGTGCGGGTTTCACTGATCAACAGGAGAGGGAGGGAAGAGGGGGAACACAGCGAGTGAAACGCGTGAGGGACCGGACTGTTAATAAAGTTTTTAGCAAAACTGCAGAAAGTGTGTGTGTTAAAACATCCACATCCCCCACGGGGGCGACGCCCAACTGTCCACATTCACCAAAAGATGTCCGGTCCGCTGATGCGCGTGCACGTGTGTGTAGATAGGTGCCCTTTCCTCAGCTCAGATTTACCTTTTTAAACGCCAGAACAGCAGCGAGTGGGAACCGGCGGACAGAGAGAGAGGACGTAGAATGAAACAGGGAGGAAGGAGGTGGGGGTGTTACGCAATAGGTTAGGCAGAATTGTTTTTCTCCACTTTTCTACGATGATTGGCTTAAACCTAACCCTAACCCTCATCATCATCAAACTTTATTTATAAAGCGCTTTTCCAACACAAAGTGCAACTCAAAGTGCTTTACAGGTTAAAATGACTCTATATAACCCTCATTCCCAT
>SSNS01000771.1:133669-151188 GCA_006937985.1 Aphyosemion australe | reverse complement strand
GAGGGATTTTCATGTCTGAAATACGCCAAGCATGTGTGAATCTCCTCTCTGTATGATAAAATATGTCTACGCATGTAGAAATGAGGAGATATGTTGCAGAACTTGAGTTGGAGAATGCATCAAAATGACAAACTTTGTACCCTCTCCATCACAAAGTGTTAAGCTCAGTCAGAACATCATCAATGATGCCAGAAAAGGCAGTCAGTGCGTTTACACCCGCATTAGAAAACCGAACTGTTGCCCTAAACAGACCGACGTCATGTTTTTAAATGCATGTAAACGCGTTAGTCTTGCTGAAGGCAAACTGGTTCTAATCATGCTGGAGCACCCAGATAATGCAATAGGCACCACCTCTAAATTGTCCATGACAGTGGGGGGGCTGGGCGCGCAGGTGCGGATCGCCTCGCCTCTGTACTGTCCATGGGAGGGTGTGGGGGGGGTGTGTGTGGGGGCTTTTGTAGGCATGGCACTTAAGTAAAGCTTACAGGAGAGAAACACTGGCTGTTACTGGTAACTTCCAGAAGTGACGAGACCATGGAAGCACATGTAAACACACTGAAGAGGACATTATGTGCGTTTCCTTTATCGGAACTTTGGGGTACATTTACAGGAAGTTCCCGATGTGCGCTTGTCTCCACTTGACAGGGCCCGCCGAACGGCCATTTTCCAGGCTGTTTTCCAGAACCTTCTGAGTACCTGATCAGTGGTAGGTACTCGCAATGGCCTGATAAAAGGCCCGGTGAAGACACTGGGCGGGAACGCTGCCGATTGGTTGTAACT
Organism: Aphyosemion australe; assembly: GCA_006937985.1. Taxonomy (NCBI): domain Eukaryota; kingdom Metazoa; phylum Chordata; class Actinopteri; order Cyprinodontiformes; family Nothobranchiidae; genus Aphyosemion; species Aphyosemion australe. Next base: position 150,408 of record SSNS01000771.1, on the reverse strand, counting down.
CAGTCGGAAATGATGTAAACTCAGGAGGAAATAGGAAATGCATATATGTGGCGGGAATTGTTACGAGTTGTTAGAGAGACGAGGGATGGAAGCCATCGCTGCATATAACAACATAGCAAACATAAACGTGCCGACTATTGTTGCTTCCTGCATTGCTGCTTCCTCCACTGTGTCGATCTTTGTTTACTGCTTTTCATGCGTTTTGCGCTGATCAATGACATAACTCACTGCGCAGCGTTCACAATGTGCTGACATTTCATCAAATTCCTTACAGGGCCAAATATATATGGCGACAGGACAGCTTACAAGGACTGGGGATGCAGATTTACCGGTCAATTTCACGCTCACAGATTTACCCTGAAGTTCCGATAAACGAAACGCACCTAATGGCTCAACATGGGTTGAAGCAGGACTGTCCACTGCCCTGCTAGCCTCCTCTGACATGCTCTCATTAGAGATCATGCGCATGTAAACGCACTGACGTTACATGCACATCTAAGTCGATCCAGGTAGATCTAAAGTAATAAACTGGGAGCTTTTATTCTAGTTTACATGTATGTTAGAAAACTAAAAAACTCCACTACATTAGGTGGCAATATGTGCCCTTTCATGTCGGTATTCTTCCAGTTACCCTATAGAAACACAATTAGTAAACAAACGCTAGAGGGAGTGAAGCAGATGGGAGTTATAACAGGATATGCTGAAGGAATGGACAACAACATTGCTGCAGCACAGCTATGTACTGTACTGTTTGATGGTGTTACACGTGTTACATTCAGTGCGTTTACATGCGCATCAGAAAACCAAAGTATTGCTAGGCCTGGGCGAAAAATCGATTTAATGAATTCATTCAAGTTGTTTGTTGCGGGCGATTTAAAAAATAAGTAATTCGAGTTTTTATATAATGGCACCTTTTTGGCTCCCCAGAGCTTCCGTATGGTTAGTTTCACATAGCAGTATGGCAAGTGACAACGTCACAGCACACATTAACCCACAGCAAGCGACAACATGGCTACCAGTGAGAGTGGGAAGTTTGTTCGTAATGCAGCATTCGTGCCGCTAAGCTTGGTAGTAAAATTGGCGCAACGACAGACATGTGAATGCATACACCTTGGTGCAACAGAGGGCGGTGTCATGATCACATGGGGACTGCCGAACTCCGAGCTGAAAATGAAAGCAAACACGGGCAGTAAGCTTCACTTTGTAAACAGAATCAGCTGAGATGATAAACTGGAGCGATGTAGAGCTCCAGGAGATTCTCTCTGTTAGATCTGAAGCTCAGATCACCATGGGCTGCATGGGGACTGTGGAGGACAGACACATTTAGGAGCAGATTGTCAAAAAAAATAATTAAGGAGTGCGGCTTTGATCGCAATACAAATCAAGTTATGTCCAAGACACACGGAAGTCCGCGACAGCGCAGAGACTGCCCCCATACCCCCTTTATGACTAAAAAACCAATCTGATTTTATTTTTAGGCTATATCGCCTAGCCCTACGTATTGCCCTAAAAAGACTCACGTCGTTTTTTTAAAATGCATGTAAACGAGTTAGTCTGAGTGAAGGACGTGAACTGGTTCAGCCAGGCTAACACGTTTACATCCATTTAAAAAAACATCAGTCTATTTAGGGCAATAGTTCGGTTTTCTGGCGTGCATGAAAAAGCACCGAGTGTGTGGTATTTATCAGTGGTCAGGAGCACTTCCATTTACACCATCTTCTAAATCAGACTGAAGAAGTTGTTAGAAATTTTCTGGTCCACTTTGCTCATGTTTTAACATCTACTCATGTTACTAAATGGACGTATTAACTGACCATCATGTGTCTCTGGTCTGAACAATTATTATAGTCGCATCATTACCAGTTTCCCAGCATGCCCACTAGGTGTCACCAATAGAAACAATAATAGTAGCAACATTCGTATTAGGGGTAGATCAATATATCGGTCAGCCAATATATCGAGCCAATATTTACCCTTAGTAAAGCTGATTATAAAGTCAGGCACATCCTCGGGCAGCCCTAATAACATCTGCATCATAGACATGTATGTAAACACTAGATGGCGAAAGCGGGAGTCAAAGGCGTAGCTAAACAGCGGCCATCTTACTTCAGACAGCACACGCTCCGCTCTCAGCTGGAAGGTGAGTTAAGAGCTTAAACAAAAGTGAAGAGCTTAAACAAAAACACTCTTGGCTTATTACAAACCTTATAACACATAGGCTTGAGATGACATACTTGCACATTTTTAAATTAACGGGCCAAATCCATCATATTCCACAGCCACATCTGTGATGTTTATAACAAATCAAACCATTTGAAAATCGGTTGAAAATTGAGCAAGTTAGAGTTATTAAAATAGTACATGCACCATTGACACCAATTTTATGAAAGGGGGCAGCTGTCTGAAGTAAGATGGCCGCCACGTTGCTACGTCGCACTCCATTGGCGAACAGCGCGGTGACCCATCTAGTGTTTATATACATATCTATGATCTGCATAATAAATACTCTAAATTAACTTTATTTAGGTGTCGGACTTTAACACTGAGAAGTGCACAAAGTTAAGATTTAACATTTAGTTAAATTCAGAGTTCAAAAACTGCTTCAGAAATGTGCCTCAATTTTAGCAAGAAAATAAGATGGAAAACGTCTAAATATCAGCCATAAAAATCGGCCAATATAAATCAGCAGTACATATCAGCATCGGTATCGGCAATAGAAAAACCAATATCAGTTGACCTCTAATTCGTATGTCAGACATGAAGTTGACGTGGGGCTGCAAGCACTTCCACGCTCACTTCGTTATTGAAACGTATGGTATTTTGCGTGGAAAAGGGTGTACACCAGGATTTAATACGTACTAAATGTACACATCACACACGAGGCCCCAGCAAAGAGCCACATATGACTGGTACATGTCATATGTGACATATGACATTTGTTCCTCAGGGCGGCGCCTGAAGAACACGAACGCTTAGGGTTCGCCCCGTTATTACCTCTTTGAACGGTAACAAACTCAAATATGTCATTAGCTTCGTGGTAAACAAACTCGGTTCATAAGAAAGAGCTCGGTTAACATCTGAGAGTGTCAGCTTAGCTTATTAGCTAGCTAGTTATGCCGAAAAGTTACACCCTTTAATCACTTTCCTGGTCAAACGGCTGTTGTTATTCCACTGTTTATTTACAGCTACTGTTTAAAATGTATATTCGTCTGGTATTTTCGGGGGTAACTACAGACTGTCTGGCCTAGAGTACCGGTGTCTTGTTCGGCAATAATATTTGGTCGGCTAGGTGGCCAGCAGTGACCTCTTCCTTATAACTGAAGCTTAAGACGGCTACTACTTACATTCTTACGCTGTCACACTGAGTCACATGTTATTAGACATGAAATTAACGTGTGCTTTAACCATCGTGAAGTCTTTAGGAGCTACAAAATATCATAAACTGCAAGCAATAGGACAGAAACATTTACCTTAGCCAGCCTCCTGCTCGCCGCCATCTTGAAACTATGTGAGTTCCCAGAATCCACAGCGAGAGCAAAACGGGTCATTGCCCAACTTGAGTGACTGCCCACAGTGAGTTCTACCTGCACAGAGACAGACTGCTGTGTGGCATGGTACGGAGCCAATCACCTCCGCATATCCGTTAAGTCGTAGTTCAGACCATAGTCAGACAGTTTAATTGNAGCATTGACCAACCTAAATCCTGCAGCATGTGCTCACATAGAGTAATGCTCAACCAGGGAAGCTCAAGTCTCAGCCAGGAAACCAAAACAAAACACAAAGCTTTCTGAAACATAAATGATTTAAAGGGGCCAGATCATGGACAATCCACTTTCTTGAGCTTATTACCATTTGATATTGTATGGGGAGAAAAAAGTCTCAATAGATTTGTGTGTGTGTATCTAGATTTGTGTGTGTGTATCAAGATTTGTGTGTGTGTGTATCTAGATTTGTGTGAGTACCTAGATTTGTGTGTGCGTATCTAGATTTCTGTGTGTGCGTAACTAAAGATTTGTGTGTGCGCATCTATATCTATGTGTGTGTATAGATCTATGCATGTGTAACTCTTGATTTGTAACTTGTGTTTACATTTTTGTGTGTAACTTCAGCTCCTACACATACAAATCATTAAATACAAACACACAAATCAACTGGTACACACGGACAAAACTACATTACACACAGATTAGTTTACAAGTACAAAAACCCTTTTGAGACTCTTTTCACACCTGACTGATTTGTGCGTAGATGGTGCATTCAATGCTGGGTGAAAGCTGGGAAATCTGAATTTTCTTTGGAGTTAGTCTAAACTTGTGTTGAAGGGGCAAACATGTTTTTCTGTGGAAAAATAGAATATCTCATGATCCTGTAGTTACAAAATATTAACCTAAAATTACTTTTTAATAATCTAAAATAGTTTATTTAGACATAAATGTGTTTATGATCTATGAAAACGTAGTCAAATGGTTGTAAGAAATGACCACTAGATGGCAGAGTGGTTCTCTGACCTGGAAAAGCAGGCTTCAAACCGGGAGAAGGCACGATAAGATGGAGCAGCTCTGGTGATCTTTCCTCTGAAGTCAAAAGAGAAAGTTACGACACGCTTCGAACTCGCTGACACGCGGTCACGTGGTTCATGTAGCCCCGAATAGTTCCAAACAGCTCAGCGCTGCCAGTCAGTATGAGCGGCTTCTGGCAAGACTGGACGCTAAAACGACCCTTTTCTCATTTCCACATGGATTTTTTGGTGATTATTGATCAATAATGTGTATTAATTACTACACTGATTATGTATTTTATCAAAGCAATTCCCTTTGGAGCAGCATGAACATTTATCATTTTTATATTTTAGAGGGCAGCCAGACTGTAAACACAACGTTGAAAACATTTAGGGTACAGTTCATATTTAGCTAAAATACGTATAATTGTATAAAAATAACTGTTTATATAATACACTCATCAACGTAAGGATCTGGGTTAGAATTTGAGCTTTCTGTTCTGTGTCCTAACCAGTGTTGGGAATAACATGTTATTAAGTAACGCGTTACAGTAACTACGTTATTATTGTGGTAACGAGCATGGTAACTAGTTAGTTTGCCGAAATCAGGAACGCGTTTATAATTAAATAGGGCCGTTATTCGTTACTTCGCTTGCCCAACTGCCGCTTCCACGGCGGACTTTTTTTAAACAAACTTTATTGACAAGGATAAACATAACAAAGTTTCCGTGGTGGACGTAAAAAGCGTAGGTGACGCAGTGACGTACGCACGTCGGCTCGAACCATGGCGGCAGACGAAGACGGTCAGTGCGTGGGATTTCTTTCGTGGAAATATGCTCATTATTTTTCCTTTCTGTTGGAAAACGACAAGAATATTGTGGTGAATTGTACTCTCTGTGGAGGTTCGAAAACTCTATCCACATCAAAGACCAGCAATTCTAATCTGATGAAACAATCCTCAGAAACAGCACGCAACTACCAAGCTAGTTGAAAAAGACCCCAAAGATAACGTCGGTGACACTAGCACCACTGACGCTACTCCAGCAAAACAATGTAAGCTTGATTTCACAAAGCCTGCTGCACAGTCTATCACCCAGCCAGAGCTACACAGGCTGATTGCCAGGTATGTTGTGGAAGACACACTACTACAATGCCAATTTATGTTCGTCATTAGGTGGTCCAGTGCACTTGTGGCAGGATAGGGCTAACATGCAAGCAAGCCAGAAGACTGGCAGCCTTGCTGGCTATTCAGTTAGGGAAGCAACACATTAATAAGAGAAATCTGAGTAAAAACCAAGTTACTTTCCCTAGTAACTAATTACTTTGAAAGTAACGAGTAACTTAAAGTAACTGAGTTACTTTTGAAAGAAGTAACTATTATTGTAACTAAGTTACTAATTTAAAGTAACTTACCCAACACTGGTCCTAACATAGGAATGCTTTACTTTTTGTCCTAATAGACTTAAATATGTCAGCGGAGCTTGCCTTCATATCTACTTCCTCTAACAAAACATGACATATTACAGTTTCCAGGATTTAGTCCTGTAATCTTCAGTCTGTCTGTTGTCAGATGGAAAAGGAGCAGAATGACACAGCTGATCTAAATTCATTTAAAACAAGTTTTTAATGACTTGGAGGAAAATATGTGGGTGTAGATGCATCTATAACCCTGCTGATGGTGCTTCCAGCCTTCAATTAGTATAAATAGTAACTGATTGATTAAAATGTTAATTGAAATAAAACTGTTTCTGGTTAAAAACGTATTAGATGACAAAATAAGTGTGCGTCAGCTGTGCAAACCAAATAACCAAACATTTTTCATATATTTATTTATTAAACGCCATTGGTCACAATAACAGTAAACTGTGTGCAATAGGTTTAATCTGCATATATATTTTCAGTCGGGGATCGACACGTTTTACTCTCAAATGCATGAGACCCCATAAAAGAACGTCTGCTTCAGTGAGCTCCACAGGCTCCAGACTTCAGGACATGAGGATCCCTCTCTCTGACATCAGAACCCACCAAAGAAGACATCAACACTTTCAGCTGGAACCAGGTGTCTGCTGCTTCTTTCATGGAGCTTCCAGATGTGGTGGATGTTCTAGAGAGAGAAGCAAGTCTTTTAGAAAGCTGCAGTCTTCATGGCATGATGTGTAATGTAAAATAGAATAGAATAGAATAGACTTTATTGATCCCACAGTGGGGAAATTCACTTGTCACAGCAGCACCATCACTCAAAGGGTAATTAGAAGAAAGATAAAAAACAAGGATACATGTATAAACACATAGGCAGTAATCTAGTATTGTAATCTTAGATCACTAAAAAAACCACAAATAAAAGATAAAAACAAACTTGGTACCAACACTATGCAGCATTCTGTAAAAGACACAGACAACAATGTGAATCCGGTATTGCACAAGTATAGAACACATACTGAATATTGCATTGGTGTTATTGTGTACCAGGATGATACCAGTACAGCTTAAACTGAGGAGTTATACACTCTTACAGCAGAGGGGATGAAAGATCTACGATAGCGCTCAGTTTTACATCTGGGATGTCTCAGTCTACCTCTGGAGGAGCTGTCCATGATCTCCACAGTGGAGTGCAGTGGATGGGAGGGGTTTCTTAAGATGGAGGTCATCTTCCCCAGCATCCTCCTTTCACACGTCTCCTCAACAGAATCCAGCGGGCAGCCCAGAACCGAGCTAGCTTTGGTAGCTAGCTTGTTCAGTCTCTTCCTGTCTCGGTCAGAGCTGCCTGCACCCCAACAGACCACAGCAGAATGAATAACAGAGCCAACAACAGAGTGATAAAAGGATTTTAGCAGCTGGGATTTAACTCCGAAGGACCTCAGCCTCCTCATGAGATGGAGGCGGCTTTGGCCCTTCTTATACAGAGCATCTGTGTTGTGGGACCAGTTCAGTTTACTGTTGAGGTGAACACCCAGGTACTTAAAGGTGTCCACCACCTCAATGTCTGCTCCCTGGATGTTTACTGGTGAGTGAGGAGGAGTGTTTCTCTGGAAGTTAATCACCATTTCCTTTGTTTTACTGGTGTTCAAGCGAAGGTGGTTACGCTCACACCAGTCCACAAAGTCCATGATGACTGACCTGTACTCCTGGTCGTTCCCCTCAGACACACAGCCAACGATGGCCGAGTCATCAGAGAACTTCTGGAGGTGACAGCTGCTGGTGTTGTAGGTGAAGTCCGAGGTGTAGAAGGTGAAGAGAAAGAGTGAGAGCTCTGTACCCTGCGGAGCTCCAGTACTGCACACAACCACCTCAGATGTACAGTTGTGCAGCCTCACGTACTGTGGCATGTTGGTGAGGTAATTGATGATCCATGCGGTCAGATGTTCGTCCACACTAAGCAGCAGTTTCATCAGGCTGAGATTAAGAATTACAGCTAAACAGATCTATATGCTGTCTAATGATGGGCATCTTGGAAATAAAGAGACAAAAACAAAGAAAAACAGCATCTTGCATCACAACAAGCATACCCCCACCAATGCGGTAGCACCAGTACATATGAATGGTTTGTTGGAGGGATTTTTACATCCCTTATCTTTAATTTTAAAATCAGTGATTCTATAAAAGTTATTACATTCATACTGAATCTTGAAATCTGCAGGAAACCTCAGAAAAAGTTGTTACGGTGCTTGCATTAGCGTTGGTACGTGATAAATTCCTGATCACTTTAATATGAATTTTATTCTGATAGCCTCCCCGTCACCCAGCCAGCTGCAGCACTCCATCAGTCCCTCTGAGAACATGAAGATTAGACATGAATGCAGTAGCAGCAGTGTAACCTGTAAAGCCTGGGACACACAGGAGACAGACGCCCCGCGTCACGCCCGCACCGTCGTTTTAAAAAGAAGCCATTATATTTATTGAAAGTGGCTACACTCTAGAGCAGGGTTTCTCAACCCTGGTCCTCAGCACCCCCATGCCCTGCATGTTTTCCATGTTGCCCTTTCAAACACCAGTGTTTCCCTGCTGCCACACACCTGACACAAATGAGTGAGTGATTAACAGGCATCTGCAGCCATGTGCTGAAGCAGAGACATGGAAAACATGCAGGGCAGGGGGGCGCTGAGGACCAGGGTTGAGAAACCCTGCTCTGGAGGACACATCGTGTTACCATGGTGATCCTGAGTGTGTAACGTGCTGCAGCAGGTCACACAAAGACCAGCTGCTAACTAGATGCAGTTAGCCGGTTAACACAATTAGACATAAATAGAGAATAGTGTTTGTGCTCTGTAAAACCATCCATCCATCCATTTTCTCCCGCTTATCCGGAGTCGGGTCGCGGGGGCAGCAGCTTAAGGAGGGAAGCCCAGACCTCCCTCTCCCCAGCCACTTGGGCCAGCTCCTCCGGGGGAATCCCAAGGCGTTCCCAGGCCAGCCGAGAGACATAATAAATTTTATATATTTATAAATTTTAGAGTGCCTTGTTTATCTTTTGCTTGTTTTGATTCCTTGTTTTATGTCGTACTTAGGTCTTCTTGTGTTTTATTTGATGATTTGTTTTTATCCTGTACAGTGACCTTGAGTGTTTAGAAAGGCGCTTTTAAATAAAATGCATTATTATTATTATTATTATAATCTCTCCAGCGTGTCCTGGGTCTTCCTTTGGGTCTCCTCCCGGTTGGATGTGCCCGGAAAACCTCACCAGGGAGGCGTCCAGGAGGCATCCTAATCAGATGCCCGAGCCACCTCAACTGGCTCCTCTCGATGTGGAGGAGCAGCGGGTCTACTCCGAGCCCCTCCCGGATGACCGAGCTCCTCACCCTATCTCTAAGGGAGAGCCCAGCCACCCTGCGAAGAAAACTCATTTTGGCCGCTTGTATCCGCGATCTCGTTCTTTCGGTCACTACCCAAAGCTCGTGACCATAGGTGAGGGTAGGAACGTAGATCGACCGGTAAATTGAGAGCTTCGCCTTTCGACTCAGCTCTCTCTTCACCACGACAGACCGGTACAACGCCCCCATCACTGCAGATGCAGCACCAATCCGCCTGTCGATCTCACGCTCCACCCTTCCCTCACTCGTGAACAAGACCCCGAGATACTTAAACTCCTCCACTTGGGGCAGGACCTCGTCCCTGACCTGGAGAAGGCATTCTACCCTTTTCCGACTCAAGACCATGGTCTCGGATTTAGAGGAGCTGATTCTCATCCCAGCTGCTTCACACCCGGCTGCGAACTGCTCCAGCGAAAGCCGGAGATCACGTTCTGACGAAGCCAACAGGACCACATCATCTGCAAAAAGCAGAGACCTGATCCTTAGGCCACCAAAACGGATCCCCTCACCACCTTGGCTGCACCTAGAAATTCTGTCCATAAAAGTTATGAACAGAATCGGTGACAAAGGGCAGCCTTGGCGGAGTCCAACTCTCACCGGAAACGAGTCTGTAAAACCAATAGAATGATTTAGTTGCACTGCCAGACTTACATTTGACTTTGTTCAAATTTCATCAAGGGCATAAAAGCTGCTTAGCATTGTGTTTTTGTTAGGTTAGCTTACAGCCTCTTTAAAACCCACCTATTAAAAACAGTTTTAAATCATTTAGCAACTTCATTACACAACTCTATTAACATACATGTCAAAGTGAAGTTGGTGTGGTTTTGCTGAAAGACAGAAACACTATTCTCTATTCATGTTTATGTTCTCAACAGCTTGAAATGGCTAAAGTAGCTTAGCTTACAGACGTTAGCGCCTGCTAACACAGAAATGAGGACAGTGTCAAGCTGCCAGACGTATAAAACGTCTGAAATGTTCTACAATAATAGCTGCCTGTCTCATAACCGGACTGAAAAGCGTGCAGGTTTAACTTTTACTTACTTCAGAGGAAAGATCACATGGGCGCCGCGCCATCTTCTCCTGCTTTCTGCCGGTTTGAAGCGTGTTTTTCCCAGTCAGAGAACCACTCTGCCATCTAGTGGTCATTTCTTACAACCAGTTGACTACGTTTTCATAGCTCATAAACACATTTATGTCTAAATAAAATATTTTAGATTATTAAAAAGTAAATTTAGGTTAATATTTTGTAACTACAGGATCATGAGATATTCTATTTTTCCACAGAAAAACATGTTTGCCCCTTCAACACAAGTTTAGACTAACTCCAAAGAAAATTCAGATTTCCCAGCTTTCACCCAGCATTAAATGCACCATCTACGCACAAATCAGTCAGGCGTGAAAAGAGTCTCAAAAGGGTTTTTGTACTTGTAAACTGATCTGTGTGTAATGTAGTTTTGTCCGTGTGTACCAGTTGATTTGTGTGTTTGTATTTAATGATTTGTATGTGTAGGAGCTGAAGTTACACACAAAAATGTAAACACAAGTTACAAATCAAGATTTACACATGCATAGATCTATACATACACACATAGATATAGATGCGCACACACAAATCTTTAGTTACGCACACACAAATCTAGATACGCACACACAAATCTAGGTACTCACACACAAATCTAGGTACTCACACACAAATCTAGATACGCACACACAAATCTAGGTACTCACACACAAATCTAGATACGCACACACAAATCTAGATACACACACACACAAATGTAGATATGCACACACAAATCTAGATACACACACACACAAATCTATTGAGACTTTATTCTCCCCATAATATTGTTATTTCCTCATAAAAAATATCCCCAGACCCGTTTTTGGCTGCATTCATTCAGTTTCCTGTCTCAGCTGCAAGTTTTCAGATTCTGAGGTAAGGACCTGCAGACACAATGGAAACTACATGTCCTGTGCTGACCATTACGTGTGTCATTGTGGACAGGACGAATGGTTTTTACGGCAGTGTTTTCTCCCCAATGCAGAAGTAATTTGTCAGAATATTCACTCTGGTACCGGTGGTGGTGGAGGTTTAAAGCAGTCATCTGTGACATGAAGGTCACATTCTCACCTGCAGCATGAAATCAACCGCTATACTCTCAGCTAGGAGAAAGTGGGAGTTTGTGACATTAGGCAAGTGACATTTTGTAACAGACTTTGTAAACTAGTGGTAAGAGTGCCTGTCTTGCATGCTGTGTTGCATCATTTGCATTTTTTGGCATCATAGAGATAGACAGATTAAGCTTATTAAAAACCAACAACGCCACCTTGGGAATTTCACCCAAGGAATTAGTTTAAAATGACCATAAGACACTTCAGTTCATTTTGCCTAAGAAGTTAAGAGTCATGGTTTCGGGGTGTTAAAACAATAATTTATTATAGATAACATAAAAAACAAAATAAAATCATATAGCAGAGGCTTCCCAGTGGGGCGGGGCCCATCACCATGTCACCTTACAGTTTTTCTCTCACAGGTGGAGCGTTATAGATTCAGCTATAATGCCCCGCCTGATATCAAATCTTTATTAGAAAGGCTTTTGGTTGTTTTAAATCCCAACGGACATGGAAATAAAAGAGAAAGGGGGGAGAGAGAAGGAAGGGGTGGGGGTGGGGGGGTTCACAACATAAACAATAAAGGATGCAAAAGAATCCGCTTCTAGACCTACAGAAAGAGAGAAAAATACAACAGAACCAAAACATCACTGCTCCAACAACATGAGGATGTATAACAGCAGCAATTTTTGCTGAAAAGCACACGGTAATAAATCCTAGTGCATATAGTGCCAACCACAGCCTTAGGTTATGTGTTAAAAACACCCAAGCCCATACTTGTGAGAGCACCATGTGAGCACCTGTGTTGTGTACACGTGTTTGTGTATGTAAGGTTTCTCTAGAGCAGCGGTTCCCAAACTTATTTAGCCGCGCACCCCCTTCTATGTCCCGACCATGTTGACGCACCCCCATCCCCCAAAAACATGTTTTCAAGAAAGAAAGAAAGAAAAAAGACTTGCAGCACTATCAGTGTGTTTGTTTCTGACCACAACTCACAGCCTCCTACAAAGTCTGGGAACTGAAGGAGCCTCTAGGACAGGGGTCCCCAATCCTGGTCCTCAAGGGCCGGTATCCAGCAGGTTTTAGTTGTAACTCTGCTTCAACACACCTGATTTCAATTAGCAAGTGATTAGCAGGCTTCAGCAGAGCTTGATGAGCTGCTGCACAGGTGATTCAACCACTGAATCAAGTGTGTTTGAGCAGAGAAACCACAAAACCTGCTGGATAGCGGCCCTCCAGGACCAGGATTGGGGACCCCTGCTCTAGGATGAGAGGCTAAATGTCTTCAACATAACCAGAAAAGTCCAGCTGTGTTCAGCTAAAACTCTCAGGATGATCATGTCCAGGATGACTGAGAATAAGTGAAACTATGTAGCTGCTGTCAGTGACCATATAACAGATTTTAATGATTAAAACTCTCAACAGACTAAATAGTGCAGAAAAGAAATAAATAATCTCAAACTTTGCGTGTTGAGATTTATTTTTATTATTATTATTATTATTATTATTATTATATTAATTAATTAATTAATTTATTTATTTATTTATTAGCTGCATCGGCTCCTAGTGGGTGGAAGTGGAGATTAGCTGCGTTTGATGTTGATTCTCCGTGTGTTTTTATTTCTGCAGTGAGCCATAAAACTCACCTCACTCACCTGGAGTTTGTTCTTCAAAACTCGTATTAAATCCACGGTGATGACGCGTTTTAATGAGCTTCCTCATTTTCATTGCAGGATGCAGTTTCAATTCACTTTTAAACAAGTTAATTTAGTTCAGCACACGGGTTTGATTTTTGCCGCTGCACGTCTGCACAGTGAGAGGGGAAGCGGCTGTGGGAGACGTGCTGCTGCACTCAGGGTCTCTGCGGGCTGCAGTAGCTGCAACAGGTGATCAGCAGGTATAACGCCGGTAAAGTCATACTGTAGAACGCATCCGCAGCTGCATATTTTCCATGATTGCACAGTATGCCCAACCCTAATATACACATCTGTATTGTGTGTGTGTGTGTGTGGGGGGGCACTGTGCCCTTTTTATAAGACACGTGCCGGTGATCGTGATGAATTAATGCCGAGCTCTGGACAGGAGCTATATTGAAAATGAAAGTAAACACAGACATAAGTTTGAAATGATAAACTGGAGCATGCGGTGCTCCAGGAGCTTCTCTCCGTTAGATCTGCAGCTCAGATCATCTGACAGCTGGGATGGTGGAGGACACACACCTGCTTGTAAAAATAAAAACTTAACGAGCGCGGTTTCGATCGCAATAAAAAGCAAGTTATGTCCAAGATATACGGAAGCGCAGAGATCACCCCCATACCTCCTTTATGCCGCCATCGCGTAATCTTTTATAAAACGGACATGATTGCGCAACATTACCGCCACGGTCTGAGCTCTTATAAACGACCTGAGGCTCCCAGATGCCGCATCGGCAGAGCAAAGTGACCCACCACCCCAGACCCCGACCAGACAGCCAGCTCCCACTCCGAGCCTCCAGCCCTGGGCAGCGAACCGAGAACAGGGGTGTGAGAAGACCCCTAGTCTCCCTCTGCCTGCTCTAATGTGGTGTTGATGTGTGTTGTTAAAGTGCATTTTGCGGTTGGGGGGGATGGGGCAGCACAGACATTGTCCGGCCTACACCATCTGGTGTCAGCACACATGCCCCCCCAGAACACTCAGTGCTCACCCCTAATGCCCTAAGTCTGCATCTGCATGAGATGTTGTTGATGGAAGTGTTTAATATGCTAATTAAAATTGGGGCGCAGGCTGCCACGGGACTGCGGAGATGGGAACCATACCCGCACCCCCTGAACTTGCCCACACCCCAAGGCCCTATGTGCATGTGTGTGTGTGGTGATGTGGTGCAAGCCAGGACCCAGTCCCCCCAGCCCAGACCCCCACCCGGAGATGATCGCCCCCAGACCCCAAGCCACCAGGCCCTCACCCAGACCCACCCAAGAGCGATATGGCTATCAGGCAGCAACCTCTCAAAGCCCCACACATGGCTGCCAGAAGGACATCCCCCAAGGTCACCCAAGCACCCCCAGAACGGGGCAGCAGCCCCCCAGCACCAGACCCCCCACAGCATCCTTCAGGACAAAATCAATGACCATGCATCATCGCTATGTGATGTAACCGATCAAAGGAGCCCAGAGAGATTGATTTGATGTGGAGGCAGAGGCTGTCTCAAGTGTAATATGGTTTAACAAAAGATTTCTATACTGGTTAATGCAAAGATTATTTTTATTTTTCCAGTTTATGAGGATAGTTTTCTTAGCGATACATATGGCAGTGTCAGAACCACGTGAACCGAGTTAGTTTCTAACCCTAACCATTTGACAGGTATTCACATACTCTGCACCAGAATCCCTGAACCGGTGGGCAAGACCACAGTGCGTGGATATAATTGTCAGGAGTGTTGTCCGTGCAGTTTATACAGGTGTCAGATGGCGCAAACCCCATCCTGAACATCTGATGACCTGTATAATGTACTTTGTATTGAATTAATTGTAAATTGGGGTTCTTCATTTTAAAGGTTTTTAAGCAAGTCTGGGACCAGAAGTTCAGGTCAAAGCTGACTGACAGAACTACCTCCCATTTTGCTATAGGAACTGCTATTGAATCATCTATTCTGGACAGTGTCTTATATATTTTAGATAGTAGTTTCGGGTGGGTGAAATTAAAGAAGCCTAGTACCCTTGATGGTGTTTGTAATTCTACTTTATTAAGCTTAAATTTATGTTTAACTACAGATTTAATTTGTTGATATTCTAAAAATCTATTCTTGTCAATCCCATATTGGGAGACTATTCTGTTAAATGGGATAAAATCTATTCCTTCAAAGATATGTTCCAGGTATAAGATTCCTTTACCCTTCCAATCTGAAAAGTTCATCATATTGTTGTTTTGTAAAATGTCAGGGTTGTTCCAGATGGGTGTGCGCCTACATGGGATTAGTGAAGACGCTGTCATTTTTAGATATTCCCACCATGCTGCCAGAGAGGTGCTGATACTAATACTTTTAAAGCTTTCGTGTCTTTTAATGTTTGAGCTGATAAATGGTAGGTCAGAAAGCTCTATATTACTGCAAAGTGTCTGTTCTACATCTAACCAGGACTCATCTAGTGGGTTAGGCTTCAACCATCTAGATATGTATTGGAGCCTGTTGGCTGAGAAATAATGATAAAAATTGGTCAGATCCAGCCCTCTTCAACATAAACATTGCTTCATAAACAGCCTGTGAAGTTTCCATTTCCAGTTTCAGTTTTTCAGTCCTCCAAACCACGTGGTGGCGCTAAGGTGCCTTTAGGGTGCTTCAAAGAAAACCTCCGAGAAGCACGAAGAAGGAATCACCGGAATATCATAATGGCGGACTATTGGAAGTTACGGGTGAGTGAAAATAAAAACATTGATTCTGACTAATTTCAGTCAACAAAACAGTTGTTTCCCTTTAAACCAAGCGTCTCCTATTAGAAGTCCCTTATCACTGGTTGAGACACTCATAAACACAAAAGTTTGCTTTCGAATCGGATATTTGGTTTAGGTTCGGTTTAGCTTTTATGCTAATAAATGTTTTACAAGTCATTCGTAATAATAGGTTTTGCATGTATTTGTTTGTGACCTGCTGGGAATCTATCGTTAGACAGTCAAATGACTACTAGTAACGTAGTTACTGTGTTAAATGTTGTTCAATGTACAACCAGGTCGCTAAAAGCAGTGATTGCTGATAGAAATAGCTGCTAAGAAGCTAAGAGGTTAACAGATTCTGCACTGAAAATGTTAAGACAGTCTGTCATTGTTACTCCTTGTTCTGCTAGTTAGATTAGGATAAAAAATAACCGTGTTCTTTTAATAAACGAGAGTCATTTAAATGCACCTTTCTTGGATTATGTTATTATTTTTCTGGTTATATCTCCGCATGCTCTGTTCCTAATGAACTTGTGAATTATTTGGCAGAAGTTTAACTTATGGCATTCAAGTCGAAATACATCAGATTCAGTTTGAGTCTCCGTGCAGATTAAAATCAATTCAATTCAGTTTATTTCTATAGCGCCAAATCACAAGAGTCGTCTCAAGGCTCTTCACAAAGTAAACATTCCAATACAGTTCAGTTCATTAAGCCAATCAGTAAAAAAGTTTCCTATATAAGGAACCCAGCAGATTGCATCAAGACACTGACTGTGTGTTGATACACTCATACTAAGCAAGCATGTAGCGACAGTGGGAAGGAAAACTCCCTTTTAACAGGAAGAAACCTCCAGAGGATCCTGGCTCAGTATGAGCAGCCATCCACCATGACTCACTGGGGATTGAGAAGACAG
>SSNS01000771.1:97829-118225 GCA_006937985.1 Aphyosemion australe | reverse complement strand
ACCGGCATCCTCCCCCACCATCGAAGCCAACTCACCACCAGGTAGTGGTCAGTTGACAGCTCCGCCCCTCTCTTTACCCGAGTGTCCAAGACATGCGGCCGCAGATCAGATGAAACGACAACAAAATCGATCATCGACCTGCGGCCTAAGGTGTCCTGGTGCCAAGAGCACATATGGACACCTTTATGCTTGAACATGGTGTTTGTTATGGACAATCCATGACGAGCACAGAAGTCCAATAACAGAACACCACTCGGGTTCAGATCAGGGGGGCCGTTCCTCCCAACCACACCTCTCCAGGTCTCACTGTCGTTGCCCACGTGAGCATTGAAGTCCCCCAGCAGAACGAGGGAGTCACCCGAAGGAGCGCTTTCCAGCACCCCCTCCAGGGACTCCAAAAAGGGTGGGTAGTCTGAGCTGCAGTTTGGTGCATAAGCACAAACCACAGTCAGGACCCGTCCCCCCACCCGAAGACGGAGGGAGGCTACCCTCTCGCTCACCGGGGTAAACCCCAACGTACAGGCACCAGGATGGGGGGCAAGAAGTATGCCCACCCCTGCTCGGCGCCTCTCAGTGGGAGCAACTCCAGAGTGGTAGAGAGTCCAACCCCTCTCGAGGAAACTGGTTCCAGAGCCAGAGCCATGCGTTGAGGTGAGTCCAACTATATCTAGTCGGAACCTCTCAACCTCACACACCAACTCCGGCTCTTTCCCCACCAGAGAGGTGACATTCCACGTACCAAGAGCTAGCTTCTGTAGCCGAGGATCAGACCGCCAAGGTCCCTGCCTTCGGCTACCGCCCTTTGCTGGTTGACATAATCGTCATAATTAAAAATGCTTTTTTAATTGCTCAAGTAGTTATATGCTTTGTGTGGGTTAGGCTAGTTTATACTATCAAGCTCATGCTATTTATAAAGGACAGACCTGGAGTGAATGCTGGAGGTTGTTGCCTTTTTGAGTGGGCCACCGTAGCTGCAATACTTACTCTGAACTGCATGGCGCTAAAGAGTCGCATTTTTTACCATTTCTATGAATATCGCACACTGCAGCTTTAAGGTCAGGAGACTGACTAGGCTACTCCATGATCTTAATGTGCTTCTTTTTGAGCCACTCCTTTGTTGCCTTTGCTGTATGTTTTGGGTCATTGTCGTGTTGGAACAACCATCCATGACTAGTGCTGCCACGATTAGTCGACGCGTCACGATGACGTCGACAAACAAAATAGTCGACAATAAAGGTAATAGTCGACGCGTTGTTTATTTTATAAGCATTTTTTTAACGTCGCCTGCTGTGGCACCTTCTGCTGCTTTCTGCCTGAGGCTCATGCGCAGTAGTGGCGGAGAAAGCAACTTAGCTCAAATGTTTGGGAGCATTTTACAAAGACAAAAGAGAAGCATAGTGCAAAATCTGCAAAGTGAAAATCTTTCACGGGCGCACGTGGGCGATGCACGAACACCTTAAAAGGAAGCACGTCGTGGTGGAGAACGAAGAGGGACCGTCGCCTCTGTAAGTGAATTACCTCTCGTTAGCCCAGCTGCTAACATGCTAACATCAGCTGTAGCAACAACAGGAGTGATGGCGGTGTCATTACCTTTAGCTCACGTATGTCACGTATTTGCTCTAACGTTACAAACACTAATGATTTATTGTGTCCCGCTACGTTACAGTGTTAAAAAGCGCTCCTGTTCAATGGACGAGTTTGTTACAAAGCCGGCTAAATCTTTTCTGTGTCTCTCTGCCATCGGAGCGGATCTTCTCTGCAGCTGGGAACATCTGATCTCAAAAGAGAGGAAGCCTTTCTCCAGAATATGTTGAAATGATAACTTCCCTGACTGAACAAGAGCCTTGTGTAGTTTACCTTATTTTAGCTAGATACATTTGTGAGCACAAGCCATTTTTGTGTACAATTTACTTTTGGTTTTAGGTGCCTACCTCCATTTGACTGTGTAGCATCTTTTAACTTTTTGTTCTGTTTGTGTATAAACATCAAAAGTGTGTTAAGACGTTTTTAAAATATTTTATTACGTATATGAAGACCCTGGACTTTAACAGACGTCACACTCCTCCTCTCTGCTCTTCTCACCCACTGACTGTCATTTTTGGAGCCTTTAACAGCGTTTGCTTGAAGAGAAAGTTTATTTAGCTATTTCTTGTAGTTTCTCCGCTCCTCCTTTGCTTTTTCTCTCCATCTCAGATCATCCGAATAGATCACGTTAGCTAACATCTAAGCTAGCTCCGCACACCAGCGCAGATACAAAACATTAGCTAGCTCATCTGCAGAGCTTAGCTCCAGACACCAGTGCAGCTAAAGGGTCCCTTTGAAAGGGAGCAGGCGTCTCAGGCTGTGACTGGGTCAGCTCCGTGTCAGCGAAGGAAATAGTGAGCTGCAGACCCGTGTGTGCTTCCATATGACCGAAACAAACTGTTGCGCTGCAGCCGATGTTTTTTTTTTCTCGCCAAATGCAAGCAGGACCAATGCGCGATTGACCCAGCCCAATGTTAACCAGGGCGCTGGTTTTATGGGTCGGTCAGGACAATATGTAAATTTTAAATAAATAAATAAATATGACAAATGGTAAATGGCCTGTATTTGTATAGCGCCTTCTTAGAGTTCTACAACCCCCCAAGGCACTTCACAACACAAGCAGTCATCCACCCATTCACACACACACTCACACACTGGTGGGGATGAGCTACAACGTAGCTACAGCTGCCCTGGGGCGCACTGACAGAGGCGAGGCTGCCGAGCACTGGCGCCACCAGTCCCTCCGACCACCACCAGCAGGCAAGGTGGGTTAAGTGTCTTGCCCAAGGACACACAAAAAAGTCTCAATAATGTCTGCCCATGATCGATGGTCAGTCCAGCACAGGCAGCAACTGGTTGATAGTTTTATTAGATCGACATTTGACTTAAAAAGAAAAGAGATATCGCTCAGCTTGCTGAAATAATAAAAAAAAAACAGCTCTGAAGTAGACTCTTTGGTAAAACAGTAACTAACCAAAAGTTAATTTTGATCATAAAATTCAAGTGGACTGAACATGTTTCTAAATTTTCTTTCATGGACATCATCATTTTGCTAAATAAACCTCAAAAATATAGTAATTGCTGAAGTTAAACCTCCTCATTAGCTGGTTTAAAGTTAATCCTAGATCATAGTTTAAATTGGGGTTTAAAGTTCTGGTGCAACAGGCTTAAATTTAAACCTGGTTTAGTGTAAAAATTAAACTAGATTTAAAAAAGAGGTTTAAATTTAAACCGTCTTAATTTTAAACTAGGTTTAAAGTTTGGTGCAACAGAATTTAAACTTAAACCATGATTTAATCCGAGTTTAAAGTTAAACCTTGTTGGTGCAATCCAGCCTGAGTGATATTAATACAAACCTTAAATGTTACTGAAATGTAGGTCAATTTTTCCATAAAATATGAATTAACTATAAGTCAGATGGGAACGAGGGAACTAGACAACACCAAATTAATACATATTATTGAGCCTTTTATAAGAGCCTCATAATTTAGTTGTTTTATTTCATATTTTAGCAGCAGACCACAATCTCAATTCACTTAAAATGTTGTCAAATATAATATTTGTTTGACAAATGATTCAATAGAATATTTGAATACTAAAATATTTGATAGCATTAGCTGCTATCCCTGCAGTGTTGTGCCTAAATAAGTTCATTGAACGCTCATTAGTTTTTTTTGTGACCGTAAGTCGAACTCACTCGTATTTTGCCTGATGAACATTAAAGTAAACGGGTTTATGAACGACGCTCTCTCACAGTTTGAGAGCTCCAGATCTCCACGGAGCTAAAGCCTTAGCTAAAACATCCTGTTAACCAGACTTCATAAAAAGTAGACCCTACAAATGCGGCCGCCATAGGCAGTAGCGGTCGGTGTGGCGTCTCCTCTTCAATGTCTATGCTGTGGAGAACGAACCTCTGTAATAAACAAATCTACACTAATTTTAATAAATGAAAATGTTTTTTTTATTTACACTGACAAATAAACATGTCTGAAGATATTTCAAAATCAGAATCAGCTTTACTGCCAAGTATGTGAGTGACTCACATTACCAGGAATTTGCATCGGTGGTTGCTTGTTATTGTGTTTTCATTATGCACTACTAGTGTTCGTCAGTGTGTTTAAGTAATTATAAATACTACTTTTGGTTTTTAGACATAACAGAATTTTTATGCCGGTGCTACAAGATTTTGGTCTGCGCTACAAAACCTACAACCTTTGTGGCACCAGTGCTATAAGCTAAAAACGTTAACGTACAGCCCTGTTTCAGTCCCTGGATCAACACTGAACTTTCAGAACTGATTTGTCTAAAACATCAATCTTGGCAAAGAGCAAAGACATCCAAGAATATCAGGGACTGGCAATCCTTCAGATCGATAAGGAACAAATGTACCCAGTCAATCAGAAAAGCAAAATCTGAATATTGTAAGAACCAGTTTCTGATGAGTAGTTCTGACCCCAAAAAGTTCTGGCAGACTGTCAAGGCTATGGAAAATACCAATAAGTCCTCACACCTGCCAAATGCAATCAAATCTGAGGGCATTGTTGTCTCAGATAAAACTAAAATGGTAAATTCCTTCAATAATCACTTTATCAAGTCTGGTCATGCCCTTGCTACAGCTTTACCCACCTCTGGGTCTCTGACCTCCACTCAGCTATATGCAATGATTCCCTCCCCGCAACCAATTTCTGTTTCTCCATTCAGTTGTTTCAGGTAGATGAGGTACTTGACAAGTTACTCAGGTTAGATCCTCATAAATCAGCTGGACTGGATACTCTTGACCCTTTCTTTCTGAAAATTGCAGCACATGTTATTGCTGCACCTATTACCCATCATTTAATCTGTCCATACAAACTGCTGCATTTCCGCAGGACTGGAAATTTGCATCTGTTACTCCACTTTTTAAAGGGGGAGATCATTCAGACCTAAGCTGTTATAGGCCTATCTCTATCTTGCCTTGCCTCTCTAAAGTCATTGAAAAGTTAGTCAACAAACAGCTAACTCACTATCTGGAATCCAGCAGTATTATTACCCCCATGCAGTCCGGCTTCAGAACTGGCCATGGATGTGTCTCTGCAACACTTAAAGTGCTAAATGACATCATATGTGCCATTGACAATAAGGAATATTGTGTAGCTGTGTTTGTTGACTTGGCTAAAGCCTTTGACTCTGTAGACCATAACATCTTACTTAGCAGGCTCAAACATATAGGACTTTCTCAGGCATCCGTGGCATGGTTTAGAAGTTATATCTTTGACCGTATGCAAACAGTGAGAACAGAGGGTTACCAATCTGGTCCTCTACCTCTAACTATGGGCGTTCCTCAAGGGTCAATACTGGGCCCAACCTTATTCAAAATCTATATCAATAATATTGTTCATGCTGTTGACAGTTCTCATATACATTTATATGCGGACGACACCATCTTATATGCATGCAGTTCTTCTTTGAATGCAGCTTTGTCCTCCTTGCAGCACAACTTTAATTGTCTTCAACATGCCTTCTCCAACCTTCACCTTCATTTAAACACAAGTAAAACAAAGTTCATGATATTCAACCGTAACTTACCGCAATCAACTTGCCACACTAGTATTGTTTCCCTGGATGCTACAGAACTACAACTTGTCAGTTCCTTTAAGTATCTGGGTATCTGGCTTGACAGCACACTTTCATTTGACATTCACATTAATTCATTACTCTCTAAAGTCAAGTCAAGGATTGGGTTTCTATACCACAACAGGTCATCCTTTACTCATTCTGCAAAGCAAACCTTGGTCAAAATGACAATCCTTCCCATCTTAGATTACGGTGACATCATTTATAGGACTGCTTCCAAAAACCTTCTTCATAAACTTGATGTCATTTATCACTCAGCAATCCGTTTGGTCACTGGTGCCCCTTTCACTACTCATCACTGTGATCTGTACTCACTCATTAACTAGCCATCACTCCATTCCCGCAGGTTGTTACATTGGTATCAATTTATATACAAAACAATCATCGGTAGAACACCGTCATATCTTCGCTCATTATTCATCACTTCCAACAACCAGTGCATTTTACTTTCCAGTAACCTAATCTCTATGGTTATTCCCAGAGCTGGCACCTCCTTTGGCCGCTCCTCATTCCAGTTTGCTGCTCCCAATGACTGGAATGAACTGCAAAAATCACTAAAGCTCACTACCTACGTTCCATTATCTACCTTCAATAATTCATTGCATTCAATAGTTTCGGATCAATGTGCGTGCTTCTGAGTGCTTAAAGATTGTTTTAAGTCTGTTTTGATGGCTTGTACATATTATATATGAGAACAGTCCTTTGTCTTTATGTCTAGCTGTTTTATCTTATCTTTATCTGCATTTTTTTTAATCTTATCTGTTTTTTATCTGATCTGTTTGTGTAAAGCTAACTATGTGTCTGTTGCTGCTGCCTCTTGGCCAGATCGTCGTTGTAAATGAGAATGAGTTCTCAATCGACTCATCTGGTTAAATAAAGGTTAAATAAAAAAACTCTGCAGGAGATTTTCCTACAGACGGCATACAACGAAGAACAGATTATATAGACAATTGCTGCCACCCTGTGGTGACATACTGTATTACAGCGGTGACAATAGCAACTGTTACAATATGCAGCTTTAAACAGGTGGGTTTTAAGTTCAGTTTTAAAGTGGTGGAGAGATGTGGTGTTCTTGAGTTCAACCGGTAAATATTTTCACAGGGACAGAGCAGAACTACCGAATGCTCCACTTCCCATGGTGACAAGTTGAGCAGGGGGGTCGCATAGGTTGATAGACGCTGAGGATCTGAGCATATGGGAGGGTGTTGATATTTGTAGAAGCTGAGAAAGATAAGTAGGGGCAAGGTTGTGAATGGCCTTAAATGTGAGAAGTAGTCATTTGTAAATGATTCTGAACTTTATCGGCAGTCAATGAAGTTGCTGGATAATGGGGGTGATGTGATTAGAGATGGATGTTCTAATAATGATATGAGCTGCAGAATTTTGAACCTGTCTGACTGATGGTTGACCTGATAAATCTGTTAACAGGATTCAGCCCTGTAGCACACACCTCTGCTTCCTGACTGGTGAAACAGCCGTGTGGTCCCAAAACATCATGAACCTCCAGCAGCCTGCTTCTCTCATGCCCCCCGTCCACCCTGATGTACAGATGAAACCACTGCCCTTCTATGATGTGCTGGATGTTCTGATCAAGCCTTCCAGCCTAGGTCTCTAATGCTTTGTGATTTTCAGCAAGGGTGATGTACACTTTCATACAAAACATACCAAGTTATTATTAATTTGATTTTACATATTGGATTTAACCACAGCTTATTGTTTCTTGTATCAGCAGTAAGTTATTGTGTGTGTGTGTGTGTGTGTGTGTGTGTGTGTGTGTGTGTGTGTGTGTGTGTGTGTGTGTGTGTGTGTGTGTGTGTGTGTGTGTGTGTGTTTGTGTGTGTGTGTGTGTGAGAGAGTATGTGTGTGTGTTTGTGTGAGAGTGTGTGAGTGTGTGTTTGTGTGTGTGTGTGTGTGTTTGAGTGTGTGTGTGTGTTTGTGTGAGAGTGTGTGTGTGAGAGAGAGTGTGTGTGTGTGTGTGAGAGAGAGAGAGTGTGTGCGTGTGTGTGAGAGAGAGTGTGTGTGTGAGAGAGTGAGTGTGTGTGTTTGTGTGTGTGTGTGAGTGTGAGGTGTCCCATTTACAAAGACATCATTAATGCCGCTTCCACATCTGGCCCGGTCCAGTCCGGGCTGGGTGGCGTCGGTCCAGGTCCCACACCGGTAGGGTTTCTTCACACACACTTCTCAGGAACGTGGAAATTTCCGAGCACGTGGGCGGAGAAAAAGACGCGCGGAAAAGTCTCCGATGTCTCCCTTAAATTAAACAATGGCGACCGTGATCAGTGTTGCTTTTGGTGACTCTGACTCTGATATTGCATCCAGACTGCTGTGTCTGTCCTCACGCTGCACAGCTCAAGCCTGGTAGCTCTCTCTCTCTCTCTCTCTGTGTGTGTGTGTGTGGGTGCACGCACAGCAGTGAGCGAGAAAGACAGAGACGGCTTAAGTCAGAGGCGATGTTTACTCGACAGTAGGCCTGGGCGAAAAATCGATTTAATTAATTAATTCGAGTTTTTTGTTGCGAGCGATTAAAAAAATAAGTAATTCGATTTTTTATGTAATAGCGCCTTTTTGGCTCCCCGGAGCTTCCGTAACGTTAGTTTCCCATAGCAGTATGGCAAGCGACAACGTCATAGCACACACGAAAAACAGAAAGTGACAACATGGCTACCGGTGAGTGTGGGAAGTGTGTTCCTAATGCGGCTGTCGTGCCACCATGCTTTTTAGTAATATTGGCGCAACTCCGGACTTGTGAATGCACATTACGGGGATCGGGAAAAAAATCGTAAATTGAATTAAAAAAAATAAAATCGGACATTTTATTTTTAGGCCATATCGCCCCGCCCAACTGGACAGTATCCAGAATGATAATGAATTGTGCGTGCAGGGAGCTCCCGCTGGCTGATTCTACCCGCCATTCGGAGGCTCCCCCTAATGGTAGGTGTGAATTTGAGCTGGCCAGTCAGTTGGCAGTGGGTGCGTTGGACCAGTTCAGCCCGAAGCAGACCGCCTTGGGAAGAGGGCTGAAAACACGACCAGTTGAGCATGGTAAAAAAAACAGGCTACCCGGATGTGAACATTATTCCATACCTAGGCGGGGGCCAGCCGGCCCTGATGTGAAAACGGAATTGCATTCTAGAGTTTCATCTGCTATAGAAAAATATTCATCTGTACTAGGGGCAATGGTGGCATAGGAGTTAAGTGGACGCCCCGCAATTGGAAGGTCGCAGGTTTGCGTCCCGCTCAATCTGTCGCTGTCGTTGTGTCCTTGGGCAAGACACTTAACCCGACTTGCCTGTGTTGGTGGTGGTCAGAGGGGCCGATGGCGCAGAATGGCAGCCTCACTTCTGTCAGACCGCCCCAGGGCGGCTGTGGCTACATAGTAGCTTACCATCACCAGCAGTGTGTGAATGTGAGAGTGAATGAATAATGGAAAGCGCTTTGAGTGCCTTGAAAAGCGCTATATAAATCCAATCCATTATTATTATTATTATTATTAGGCTTGAGAGATATGGCCTAAAATCAATATCACGGTATATTGAGGAGGTCACCTCGATAGCGATAAATGGATAACTACATGTATGCGCAAAAACAAAAGTTGTCCACTAGATGGGGCTGTGACAGCATAATTGCTTCACAAACTGTTTTATTGATAATATTATTCCCCTAGGTACATTTATTGCAATAATTTTTAATTGCTACTTAAAAAAACTGCAAACTGAATACTTAGAACCTTTAGTGTAAAGATTGAAAAACCAAGCACGACTGAACAAGTATAAAGGCAAGGCAGCTTTATTTATAGCACATTTCATATACCGAGGCAATTCAATGTGCTTAAAAGTAAAGTAAAAAAAAGTTAAATAAGAGAAATTTCCTGCAAACACAAAATAGAAATACGGTGATTCTTCCTGATGTAAGAAGTGAGTCTACTCTTTCTTTTGGTAGTTTTGGCGTTTACATGATCATAGAGCACAATGTTCTGTGACTCTTCAAAAAACAGTAAAAACACTCAAAAACGCTGGCAGTCAGGGGCTTTCTGATCAGAAAACGGCTGGCAGTTAATAAGTTAATATGCAATCTCTTCTATTCTAAATCTGGATATTACAAAGAGCTGCATCATGTGAATATTGTCACATTTGAGTTGTCAAGTGATGAGGTTCTCTATAAAGTGTGGTTGTACTGCGATTGGTAGAGGATGTGTTACCTTGACTTGTTACTACAGTATTTCTGCAGTTTACATTTGTCTTTTGTTCTTATCACATCATCCTTGCTGAATCCATAATGTTGCCAAATTGTTGAAGTATTTCTTTAGGAACAAGCTTCTTCTCGACCATATCTACTGCCCCACCACCTGTAACCCGCTTTCTGCCGCTGGTGGCTGCCCACCGAGCGCCACGGGCCGGACAGCATGGTGGTGGGCAACGGCAGACAGCCGCGAGTAGCGAATGACACAGTGACGAGCTGCAAACAGCCTGCTGCTTACATATTTGAATGGTTCTCTATGTCCTAGTCTTTCCCTCCTTGTTACAGACTGGATGGGGTGGAGTCACATGACTAGCTGTGGGACACAGACTCTACCGGTCTGCCTCAGCTTCTCAAAGAGACATGGGTATCAGCAACCTACTTACACTTTTTCATTTTTTAACTCATTCACTGCCAGCCGTTTTCTGATCAGAAAGCCCGTGACTGCCAGTGTTTTTGAGCGTTTTTACTGTTTTTTGAAGAGTCACAGAACATTGTGCTCTATGATCATGTAAACGCCAAAACTACCAAAAGAAAGAGTAGACTCACTTCTTACATCAGGAAGAATCACCGTATTTCTAGCGTTATCCTTTCTTTCACAATCTGTTGTTGAAGCGTGAGCTGCAGAAGCATTTCCGGTTGGCACATTGCTTTTTTCACAGCAGCGTCCCAAAACAATCTCATAATTCATTGATTTTCTGCTTCCTGATCACGTGATGTGTGACATACACGGATGAAGATCCGCTTTAGACACGTGATGTTTGCTCTCATGGTGCGGGGGCTCGCTGCGACTCCCGCCCCGTAAAAAAATGCAAATGACGACTACAGTCGTCAATGGCAGTGAATGAGTTAAAATACCGAACCTACCGACATGGGCAAAATAACATCAGTAAGAGTCAGAAACTTCGGTAACGGGAAAGTTTCGGCTTACCGCCCAGCCCTAATCTGTAGCCCTAAAACCAAAGTAAATCCTAGACCTTAGACTTTAATATGTACTTGTCATGCTATGATGCAAAGTTAAATGACTTTATAAATATTGTGTTGTTAGGAGCAAGTACTGTGCAGAGGTACCATCAAGAAAAATATTTCATCTTTGCCCTGACACCACAGCAAGTTCGAGAAGTATGCATATCCCGGTAGGTCTGTTTTGATCTCATAAGGTCTGTTTGGTGTACATTATCAGTCACTTGTGATCCAAAGAGTTAAAGGGGCCAGATCATTGAAAATCTACTTTTTGGAGCTTTTTATCATGTGATATTGTTATTTCCTCATGTGAAATACCCTCAAACCCATTTTTGGCTGCATTCATGCAATTTCCTGTCTCAGCTGCAAGTTTTTTAGATGTTTTTTAAAAGCCTGCAGAAGCCTCTGAGTGCGTCATCAGGCCCTGCTCTTCCCCATGAAGCTAGTCTCAGATCTGGAACCCGCCTCCCCTGGAAGTAGGTCACTAATGACCACTTCTCCGAGTTGCGGGCATAGAGCGGTTGATTTCATGCTGCAGCTTAGAATGTGACCTTCATGTCACAGATGACTGCTTTAAACCTCCCCCGGTACCAGAGTGGATACTCTGACTGATGACTTCTGCATTGGGGACAAAACACTGCCATAAAAACAATGAGTCCTGTCAACAAAGATGCACTTAATGGCCAGCACAGGATATCTTGGACGACTGATGTTTTGTAACAGACTTGGTAGCCTAGTGGAGAGAGCACCTACCTTACATGATGTTTTGCTATGACCTTACTTTGACTCCTGGTCTCAGAAGTAACTTTTCTTCTTTTTTAGCTACACTTGCCAGTTTTATGTTTCCAACCCTTTATTGGTAAACTGTTTAAAATATCAGGACTAATTTCTTTGTTTCTTTAGCCAGTGTGAGTCCATGTGAGGTGAGCAGAGGAAATCAACTAAAAAGCTGCTTGAAAATGACCAATTTCAAAGATCTTTAGATACACAAAATATTTTGCAGAAAATAATCAATAAAACTAAAATATAAAAAAACGAAATCTGCTTTGGCTGGCTGATTAAATTACTGTTGACATCGGGAATCAAACAAGATGAAAGGCAGTCGTTTTAACCGCTAGACTACCATAGCCAATACAACAGTTTACTTGTCTAAGACGCTGTTGTAGGTGCGGTTTGTCGGAGCGGGCGTTGGTGGAGCTTCACTGAAACAGACCGTTTCATTTCCGAGTACAGATTCAGGCTGATGAAAATAACTCGTATTTAAGATAAACACACCTCAACACACCTGACATCTCAATAGTGCCAATGGTAATATTTGATCATATATTGTATATAAGATTTAAAATAGCATGATCTGGCTCCTTTAAATCAAATGCAACTGTACCTTTCTCTTACTTCTTGAGGGTGTTTTACTTCTTATTAAAGAGGAAAGGTTTTACAGAAGTCCTTTAGATAAGAGGTGAAACATTTCCTCCAGATGGAACCTGTGCATTAAAGCCGTTCTTCTTGTGTGTTTCCAGGGACTTCCTGCCATGTGGCAGAAGAGACTATATGGTTCAGATTCAACTGAGGTGAGGGGTTTTACAAAAAAGTGGATCAGAACCTTTATTATTGAACTTAAAATATTTCATTCATTCATTCATTCCATTTTATATTTACATATTCAATAGGGACAGATACAAGAACATAGACAAGCAGAAAACTGCAGCCCCATGTTTGTAACATAATGCTTTTAACCATAGCTAATTTGCAGCATTTGTCCCTAGATTGGCTTTTAAAACATAGTGAAAAGGAACGGAGATCAATTATTAAAACATTACTAAAAAAATTCACTAAATGTACAGTAGAAATCACAGTAAAAAGTGATACATCAAGTTTAGGGCTGCAGCTATCGAATATTTTAGTATTCGAATATTTTATCGAATCCTCTGTTGATTAATCGAATATTCTATTTGACGACGTTTCAAGTGAAACGAGACTGTGATCTGCTGCTAAAAATATGAAAAAAAATTGTGAGGCTGAAATGTCAGACTCTTATAAAAGGCTCAATAATATGTATTAAATTGGTGTTGTCTAGTTCCCTCTTTCCCATCTGATATTTATAGTTAGTATGGAACAAAATTCAGCTATATTTCATTAACATTTTAGGTTTGTATTAACATCACTCATCCTAGTCAAAATAACAATCTAAATATATCCACAGTTAAACTATGATCAGTAGAATTTAATTTCATTAACATGTTCAGTAAGCTACTGGAAATGCTAATCACATTTAGTTTCTAATGGTAACAATGTAATGGTGGCATATCTATTGTATTTCATACAGGTTGGCGATAATCCAGTCTAAATTATAACCAAAGATAGAAGCGTTTGTTAATTACATAATACAACGGCTTGCCATAGGCCCGCTGCGGTGCTGAGCAGACTTGTAGCAGCAACCTGGCTCCAGGTAGCCTCTACGAGTCTGCCCCATACCACTGCAGGCTGCAGACATCTACAAATAAACGGGATGGTGGGGATTTTCCATCCGCTTGTAGAGTTTAGTCATTCTTAGTTTTGTTTTTTCAGAACCCCACTTGATCGTGAGCATGCTACCCGCTAGCATTAGCCAATCTGCTCGTAGTTCACTTTTGATCCCAAACTTTGGATCATTTCTGCCTTTTACAATGGTTGGTGTCTCTGCTGGTTTTCTTTATTATTATCCTCTACAGCATTTAGATTACCACACAGTAAAAATGTGTTCAGGCTGTGATGCGCACATATAATGACGCCTCGAATCAAAAAATTATTTGAGGAGTTTAATGAATCGAACTATTCGAATCATTCAATGATTCATTTCATTCCTGATCTAGATTGAGACTCACAGTGCGTTTACATGCACATCAGAAAACCAACGTATTGCCCTAAGAAGACTCACGTCTGATTTTTTAAATGCATGTAAAGGCATTAGTCTGGCTGAAGGTGAACTGCTTCGGGCTGAAGCACCTAGATAATGCACTAGTTATCTGAATTCATTCTGCATTTAATCAGGTTAGCCGAACTGAACCGATGAGACGCTCGCGTTCCGGAAGTGACGAGACCGCAAAAGCGGTCTTCTGATAATATCATTGCCACAAAGTAATATACGTAACACCATCAAACAGTGCAGTACGTACCAAATAAACTGTGCTGTAGCATTGTTGTTGTCCATTCCTTCAGCCATTGTGCATATCCTGTTTCAGTTCCATCTGCTTTACTCCCGCCAGCCTTTGTATGCTATTTGTGTTGCTACAAGCTAATCGGAAGAATGCCGACATGAAAGGGCGCATGTCGCCACCTACTGTACCGGAGTGGAACAAACTTCATTTGAGAGGTCGGTTTTCTAAAGCGCATGTAAACAAGGATAAAGACTCCCAGCTTATTATGATGAGATTGACCTGGGTCAACTTAGATGTTGATACTGCACATGTAACCGCACTGACATACAGACACAGAGTGGTCACAGCAAAGGAAAAGAACATAAAACAATTAGACCTATGAGATGTGCGTGCAGCGCTGCTGCTAGGACAGCCAGGACTTAGTTTGCTTTTTAAAGATCTTGAAACTGGTGAGAGACTTCAAATTGATGGGAAGAATATTCCATAGCCCTGCACCTTTCACAAAAGTGGTTTTGCAGTATGGCACCTTGCAGTTTCTCTGCTCTGGTGCAGCTTGTTAGCTTAAGCCACTTACACATAGGGTTGGGCATCGAGCATCGATTGGAACCGGGACTAACTGTCAGTTTTTCCCAGAATCGTTCAAATTTTTAAATTGTGATTCCTAGTTTCGATGCCCATCCGGCGACCAGAAGTAGAATCCGCCATAAGTGATTCCGTTACCGGGGAATCATGAAAAATTATGCAGCTGCGGAGGGGTTCTAAAGTGTGACTTTAACTGGAAAAAAAACGTGATGTGCAAATTCTAATGCACGCCTTTCAGAGCCAACTATACCTGCTGATCAGCTGACCTGTCACTCCTACTGCAGCCCGCAGAGACCCTGAGTGCAGCAGCGCGTCTCCCCCCTCTTCTCTCACACTGCAGACGCAGCAGCAAAAATGTAAACAAACACGTCTGCCGAACTTTTACTCCGTGAGAGGGAGGTAAACTTTTGCATCCTGCAAAAAAAATACCGGGCAGAGGAAGGTCGTTAAAATGCGCCATCAACGTGGATTTAATACGAGTTTTGA
Source organism: Aphyosemion australe (assembly GCA_006937985.1). Classification (NCBI taxonomy): domain Eukaryota; kingdom Metazoa; phylum Chordata; class Actinopteri; order Cyprinodontiformes; family Nothobranchiidae; genus Aphyosemion; species Aphyosemion australe. The sequence goes on along the minus strand of SSNS01000771.1, from coordinate 103,184 downwards.
AGAACAAACTCCAGGTGGAGTGAGGTGAGTTTTATGGCTCACTGCAGAAATAAAAACACACGGAGAATCAACATCAAACGCAGCTAATCTCCACTTCCACCCACTAGGAGACGATGTGGCTAATAAATAAATAAATATATAATAATAATAATAATAATAAATCTCAACACACAAAGTTGTGAGATTATTTCTTTTCTGCACTATTAGTCTGTTGAGAGTTTTAATTATTAAAATCTGTTATATGGTCACTGACAGCAGCTACATTTAAGTTTCACTTATTCTCAGGCATCCTGGACATGATCATCCTGAGAGTTTTAGCTAAAAGCAGCTGGACTTTTCTGGTTATCTTGAAGACATTTAGCCTCTCATCCTAGAGCAGTGGTTCTCAATCCTGGTCCTGGAGGGCCGGTATCCAGCACATTTTAGTTGTTTCTCTGCTCCAACACACTTGATTCATTGGTTGGATCACCTGTGCAGCAGCTCATCAGGCTCTGGAGGAGCCTGTTAATCACCTGCTGATTGAAATCAGGTGTGTTGAAACAGGGTTAAAACTAAAACGCTCTGGATACCGGCCCGGAATTGAGTACCACTGTCCTAGAGGCTTCTTCAGTTCCCAGACTTATAGGAGGCTGTGAGTTGTGGTCAGAAACAAACACACCGATTGTGCTGCAAGTCTTTTAAATTCTTTCTTGAAAACATGTTTTTGTCTAAATGAAGGTGAGGTTATTGTTTATAGAATTAAAATTCATGTTGAAGTTCTAATTATTTTATTAAGTTAGACCTATGGTCAGCTGGCTCATTTAAAACATGAAAAGTTTTTGAAGGAATCGGAATCAGGAATCGATAGGAATCGGAACCGGAATCAGAATCGGAATTGATCAAATTCAAACGATGCCTAACCATGCTTACACATCTGGGCCAGTGCGGTCGGGGCTCGGCCGCATCAGTTTGGGCTAGTACGGGCGGTTTTTGTTCACACGGACGTCTCAGGAATGTGGAAATCCCCGAGCACGTGGGCGGCACAGAGAAGTCTGTGGTGTCCTCCTTAATAAGCTAAACAAAGGTGGGCATAAGCTGTATTACTTTTGTAGACCCTGAACCACATTATTTTATTAGTTTGCTCCCTGTTCTCTCTCACCGCTGTATGTGTCCTCATAACCGCTGCACACACACACACACACACACACACACACACTGCTCTCCTCTTTTCCGACTGTCGCTGAGCGGGAGACAGGAGCTCCGTGCTTGATGGGACTCGACAGCAACCAGAATGAAAATAAATCGCGCATGTGGGAACCCCCCCCACAATATTGTTACAGCCCTACCCAGATGTGAAACAAAATTTCGGTCAGTCCGTACTGACCCAGATCCTCTAATAAAGGCCTGTATTCCATTACCGGCCGGGTCTCCTATATTAGCCGGTCTGGCTGTCAGCGGGGGTAAATAAAGGCCGGTCTCTAATAGTGGCCGGGGCTACTGTTAGAAACAGCGTGGGTGTGTTTTTTGTTTTTGTTTTTTTCGGAGATCGACGGTAAAGTGAGCCCTCACTCGATTTTTCGAGGCGCACGTATACCAGGTTTTACGGTAACAGCCGACTAGTGGATCATAATCTCCAGCTGCAGGATGAGCAGAAACGGAACGAAAAATGCTAGTTTGCAGTGATCACTTCATCACAGGTAAGTAGGGTGACCAAACGTCCTCTTTTCCCCGGACATGTCCACTTTTCACCCTCTGTCCGGGGCCGATGGGGGTTCCTATATTGATGAAAATGTCCGGGTTTTCATCCAGGAGCCGGGTTTGAATTACGGGAAGCTGGAAGCCCTCAACACCCAGGGAAGCCCGAAAAAAGATCCTGTTTTATATCACATGGACTCTCAGCGCATTGTGGGTTTTTTTTGTGCAGAGAGGACATGATGCTGATTGCTGAAGCTGCGTCCTGCACGACTACAGTAACATTCTCAACGTGGCGCCACCAAAAAATATAATTAACACGCGATCGTTCATGTCCGTTCATATAATCTTCTGAGTTACTTCTGTCTTTTGATCGTATCTTTTATTCGTGTCTGACGCGCTTCGTAGTGGAGCGCGTCACCCGTGCGCTGGTGATTTCACCTCACCCGCGTGGCCGTGCAGCGCACACTCCACTGTTTTTCAGCCGGTAGATTCATTTGACCCGTTTAGTTCAAAAGTAACTCGAGGTGAATCAGGAGGAAGCCAGGAAACAGTTTATTCTGGTGGAGTGAGAGGAGAAGCAGGAAGATCAGAGCCAGACAGGACAGGAAAATATTCAAATAAAAAACAAGAAAACTAAACAAAGTTCTTGAAAAGGAAAAATGTTGGTAGATTTATCCACTACATCTTTTTACCTTCATAAAGCAATAATTCATAAGCATGTAATATTTATATATTTGATACAATTCATATCAACTTCTAAATTTAGTCCCACATCCAGGGCCGTATCAGGGCATTTTGGGGGCCAAGGCAAACAGACCCCCCACCCCCTCCCCATCACTGGGCGCCCCCAGAATCCTCTGTGTAATTCAAACCCTGCCCAAAAGTATTAATTATAGTGTTTGCAAAAACACCTCGGTTTACATATAAATTGTTTTATACAGCCATTTTGTTGGCAGAATCTGATATTCATTTTAGCTCTAAGCCAGGTGTTCTGACAGAACACTGGGAAAAAAATGGGTCCCAACATGGTTTGTGTGGCATTGCCATAGTGTGACGTCATCGGTAGGCACAGATCCCCACAAAATCTTGTTTTTATTCATTCTACTGGTAGTTAATTTTGCTCAAATTGAAATATAGGCCTGCCTCTAATTCTGGCCTCCTTCCAATAAAGGCCTGAACCAGGATGTGCTTGAGTAAATAAAGGCCCGGGCCTGTATTAGAGGATTTACGGTAAGCAGCATTAGCTACACAGTTACGTAGAAGTTTTGGTGCCAGTTCATTTATACACTTAAAAATAATCTTTAAAAAAAACAGGTTAATAAAATTTGTAAATGTTAAGAGGCTGTATTTTGACAGAATATTACAATGATGGTTTCTGATTGGCTTTTTGTCTAAAATCTTCAGGGCCCTGTTATAAAGACTTTCCAGTGGCTTAAGAGTGGTCTGGCTAGTCTGTGACCATATCCTACCTCCATAGGACAAATGGGAAAAGGTCATAGAGTTTAAAAGTATTTGTGCACAAATGTCAAGCAATTTTCCGCTTTCCCCTGGGGGGACACGGCGGACGCACCCGACCCACCCCCACCCCCGCTGGAGCTTCCACGACGGAGAATACAAGACAGATTCCACAATACATGCCACACTCTAGGGTTGGGCCATATGTTTAATTTTTCCAACTTCCAATGTCAGTCCAATAAACGAGGGTGGGCGATACATTCGTGCATGTGACTCTTTGAGTAATGTAATCATGCACTGACTGATTTGTGAACACAGAAAAAGTTTTAATGGAAAGGCAGTGCATGAGTTTGATGGAAGAAAAATTTAGATTTTTCTTTTTGTTTCATTTATTATTTGTTGTTTAGTGACGTATAAATGGCCCGTATTAAACACAGTTATGTTAAAAAGCCTCATCTTTGTTTCCCTGCGGTGCCCACCATTGTGGTGTTTTAGTTAAATAAAATGTTTTTTTAACATAACTTTCTTTCTTTCTTTCTTATGAGAAATGGAAAGAATCGCTGCTGCATTTGGACGCACAATGAGGGCGCACACAGCCAGAGGCCGCATTTTCCCTTCACTTTCATTTTTAAAATAATAATAATAAACATTCAATAAAATGGTTAAATATCCATTCATTTTAATTTATATTTAGTCCAAACAAGCTGACCAGAGTGCCCCAGTAACATAGAAACAATGCAATTAAACAATGATCAACCATGATCAACATTTCCAACCAGCTCCGGTGGCCTAGTGGTAGAGTGTCCGCCCCGGGACTGGGAGATCAGGGTTCGATTCCCGGTCGGGTCATACCAAAGACTTTGAAAAAATGGGACCCAATGCCTCCTCGCTTGACACTCTGCGCTAAGGGGTTGGATTGGGGGGTTAAACCACCAAATAGTTCCCGAGCGCGGCCACAGCTGCAACTCACCGCTCCCCACCACGGGGATGGGTCAAATGCGGAGATGTAATTTCACCAGTGTGTGATGATGACTTGGGACTTTAACTTTAACTTCACCTGCTGCGGCCCGAACGCACATTCTTTCTGCTCCGGCGTAAACTTGAACCGGTCACCTGCTTGTGTGTAATCAGATGTCTCTAGTGGGCTTAATAATAATAATGAGGTTTTGGACTTTTTCCTCATGGCGGTTTAAATGTTGTTCTGATGATTCAGAGATCCGCTGACACGCTGGATCCAAAGCGCGGGTGCTGGAGTAACGAGTTCTACTTCAGCCAGAGTTTTAAAGTCAGGAAACATTTCTCCAAATGAAACAACCAGAAGTCTACCAGACTCTCTGAAAGAAGGGTTTCCACTTTTCAGATCTAGAAGCTCTCGACATTGCGCTCTTGTGCTCTGAGCTCCTCTTGCGCGCCGCTTGTGTGCACTGCAGAGAGATGCAGAGAATACTGCAGACGCTCTGACGGGAATCTTTCCATGATGTTACCTCTACGATGGACTCTGTGGGTAACGGGTAAAATATCTGCGCACCTGCGTGAATCATTAACACACTTACTTACGGAACAAATTCATAAATAAACAAATCACCTCTTGTAAAAACAACCGTTGAATGGCTCAGTCGTTGAAGAATTTATCTTATCGCCCAACCCTACCACACTCCCACCCCTGCTCTGGCATCAAGATCATTCCCCTGCGCCCTCCTCTACCGCCCGACATTTGCCGATGGACTATCAGCGCGTTAATATGGCAAGCCATTTTAACATTTATTAAGCAGACTGGATATGTATTCCAGATACCTACAATTCTATTGTTGAAATAAAGAGACAAAAACAAAGAAAAACAGCATCTTGCATCACAACAAGCATACCCCCACCAATGCGGTAGCACCAGTACATATGAATGGTTTGTTGGAGGGATTTTTACGTCCCTTATCTTTAATTTTAAAATCAGTGATTCTATAAAAGTTATTACATTCATACAGAATCTTGACATCTGCAGGAAACCTCAGTTTGTTGTTACGGTGCTTGCATTAGCGTTGGTACGTGATAAATTCCTGATCACTTTAATATGAATTTTATTCTGATAGCCTCCCCGTCACCCAGCCAGCTGCAGCTCCACCAGTCCACTTACCAGCTTTGACTCCATCACTGACCAGACCGGCAGCTTCCACCAACCTGCTCATCGCTCAGCTCACCACTCATGATCAGTCCCTCTGAGAACATGAAGAT
>SSNS01000771.1:84716-97025 GCA_006937985.1 Aphyosemion australe | reverse complement strand
ATCCCTCTCTCTGACATCAGAACCCACCAAAGAAGACATCAACACTTTCAGCAGGAACCAGGTGTCTGCTGCTTCTTTCATGGAGCTCCCAGATGTGGTGGATGTTCTAGAGAGAGAAGCAAGTCTTTTAGAAAGCTGCAGTCTTCTAGAATGAACTTTACTGATTCCACAGTGGGGAAATTCACTTGTCACAGCAGCACCATCACTCAAAGGGTAATTAGAAGAAAGATAAAAACAAGGATACATGTATTTACACACAGGCAGTAATCTAGTATTGTAATCTTAGATCACTAAAAAAACCACAAATAAAAGATGAAAACAGACTTGGTACCAACACTATGCAACATACTGTAAGAGACACAGACAACAATCTGAATCTGGTATTGCACAAGTATAGAACACATGAATATTACATTGGTGTTATTGTGTACCAGGATGATACCAGTACAGCTTAAACTGAGGAGTTATACACTCTTACAGCAGAGGGGATGAAAGATCTGCGATAGCGCTCAGTTTTACACCTGGGATGTCTCAGTCTACCTCTGGAGGAGCTGTCCATGATCTCCACAGTGGAGTTCAGTGGGTGGGAGGGGTTTCTTAAGATGGAGGCCATCTTCCCCAGCATCCTCCTTTCACACGTCTCCTCAACAGAATCCAGTGGGCAGCCCAGAACCGAGCTAGCTTTGGTAGCTAGCTTGTTCAGTCTCTTCCTGTCTCGGTCAGAGCTGCCTACGCCCCAACAGACCACAGCAGAATGAATAACAGAGCCAACAACAGAGTGATAAAAGGATTTTAGCAGCTGGGAATTAACTCCGAAGGACCTCAGCCTCCTCATGAGATGGAGGCGGCTTTGGCCCTTCTTATACAGAGCGTCTGTGTTGTGGGACCAGTTCAGTTTACTGTTGAGGTGAACACCCAGGTACTTAAAGGTGTCCACCACCTCAATGTCTGCTCCCTGGATGTTTACTGGTGAGTGAGGAGGAGTGTTTCTCTGGAAGTCAATCACCATTTCCTTTGTTTTACTGGTGTTCAAGCGAAGGTGGTTACGCTCACACCAGTCCACAAAGTCCATGATGACTGACCTGTACTCCTGGTCGTTCCCCTCAGACACACAGCCGACGATGGCCGAGTCATCAGAGAACTTCTGGAGGTGACAGCTGCTGGTGTTGTAGGTGAAGTCCGAGGTGTAGAAGGTGAAGAGAAAGGGTGAGAGCACTGTACCCTGCGGCGCTCCAGTACTGCACACAACCACCTCAGATGTACAGTTGTGCAGCCTCACATACTGTGGCCTGTTGGTGAGGTAGTTAATGATCCATGCGGTCAGATGTTCGTCCACACTAAGCAGCAAATTCATCAGGCTGAGATTAAGAATTACAGCTAAACAGATCTATATGCTGTCTAATGATGGGCATCTTGGAAATAAAGAGACAAAAACAAAGAAAAACAGCATCTTGCATCACAACAAGCATACCTTCACCAATGCGGTAGCACCAGTACATATGAATGGTTTGTTGGAGGGATTTTTACGTCCCTTATCTTTAATTTTAAAATCAGTGATTCTATAAAAGTTATTACATTCATACAGAATCTTGACATCTGCAGGAAACCTCAGTTTGTTGTTACGGTGCTTGCATTAGCGTTGGTACGTGATAAATTCCTGATCACTTTAATATGAATTTTATTCTGATAGCCTCCCCATCACCCAGCCAGCTGCAGCTCCACCAGTCCACTTACCAGCTTTGACTCCATCACTGACCAGACCGGCAGCTTCCACCAACCTGCTCATCGCTCAGCTCACCACTCATGATCAGTCCCTCTGAGAACATGAAGATTAGACATGAATGCAGATGAAGTGAAGAAGCTGAATAGGCCCGTTTAAACACACAGACCAGCTGCTAACTAGCTGCAGTTAGCCGGTTAACACGATTAGACATGAATAGAGAATAGTGTTTGTGCTCTGTAAAACCAATAGAATGATTTACTTACATTTGACTTTGTTCAGATTACATCAAGGGCATAAAAGCTGCTTAGCATTGTGTTTTTGTTAGGTTAGCTTACAGCCTCTTTAAAACCCACCTATTAAAACTGTTTTAAATCATTTAGCAACTTCATTACACAACTCTATTAACATACACGTCAAAGTGAAGTTGGTGTGATTTTGCTGAAAGACAGAAACACTATTCTCTATTCATGTCTATGTTCTCAACAGCTTGAAATGGCTAAAGTAGCTTAGCTTACAGACGTTAGCGCCTGCTAACACAGAAATGAGTACGGTGTCAAGCTGCCAGACCTATAAAGCGTCTGAAATGGTCTACAATAATAGCTGCCTGTCTCATAACCGGACTGCAAAGCGTGCAGGTTTAACTTTTACTTACTTCAGAGGAAAGATCACATGGGCGCCGCGCCATCTTCTCCTGCTTTCTGTCGGTTGAAGCGTGTTTTTCCCAGTCAGGGAACCACTCTGCCATCTAGTGGTCATTTCTTACAACCATTTGACTACGTTTTCATAGCTCATAAACACATTTATGTCTAAATAAACTATTTCAGATTATTAAAAAGTAAATTTAGGTTAATATTTTGTAACTACAGGATCATGAGATATTCTATTTTTCCACAGAAAAACATGTTTGCCCCTTCAACACAAGTTTAGACCAACTCCAAAGAAAATTCAAATTTCCCAGCTTTCAGCCAGCATTGAATGCACCATCNGTCACTGAAGTCAGCATCATGTGGTTTAACTGAAAAATATGACATAATTACTCATGTTCATGATCACATTTACTTTACTGATGATGAGATCCCAAATGATGCTGCTGTCTTATCTAAAACTCACATGGCAGTCTCAGAATAAAAAACAGCTGCCCTAGTTCAGATAGTTTAGTTAGTAACTCCTCCTTACACACGTCATGAACATTATTGTGTCTCAATAAAATTCACTTTAAACTCAGAAATCTCCAAAGAATTTACAAAACTCTAAACAAATTTATAACTGCGCTGATGAAGTGAAGAAGCTGAATAGGCCCGTTTAAACACACAAAGACCGGCTGCTAACTAACTAGCTGCAGTTAGCCGGTTAACACGATTAGACATGAATAGAGATAGTGTTTGTGCTCTGTAAAACCAATAGAATGATTTACTTACATTTGACTTTGTTCAGATTACATCAAGGGCATAAAAGCTGCTTAGCATTGTGTTTTTGTTAGGTTAGCTTACAGCCTCTTTAAAACCCACCTATTAAAACTGTTTTAAATCATTTAACAACTTCATTACACAACTCTATTAACATACATGTCAAAGTGAAGTTGGTGTGTTTGCTGAAAGACAGAAACAATATTCTCTATTCATGTCTTTGTTCTTAACAGCTTGAAATGGCTAAAGTAGCTTAGCTTACAGACGTTAGCGCCTGCTAACACAGAAATGAGGACGGTGTCAAGCTGCCAGACCTATAAAGCATCTGAAATGGTCTACAATAGTAGCTGCCTGTCTCATAACCGGACTGCAAAGCATGCAGGTTTAACTTTTACTTACTTCAGAGGAAAGATCACCAGGGCGCCGCGCCATCTTCTCCTGCTTTCTGTCGGTTGAAGCGTGTTTTTCCCAGTCAGGGAACCACTCTGCCATCTAGTGGTCATTTCTTACAACCATTTGACTACGTTTTCATAGCTCATAAACACATTTATGTGTAAATAAACTATTTCGGATTATTAAAAAGTAAATTTAGGTTAATATTTTGTAACTACAGGATCATGAGATATTCTATTTTTCCACAGAAAAACATGTTTGCCCCTTCAGCACAAGTTTAGACCAACTCCAAAGAAAATTCAAATTTCCCAGCTTTCAGCCAGCATTGAATGCACCATCTACGCACAAATCAGGCAGGCGTGAAAAGAGTCTCAAAAGGGTTTTTGTACTTGTAAACTGATCTGTGTGTAATGTAGTTTTGTCCATGTGTACCAATTGATTTGTGTGTTTGTATTTAATGATTTGTATGTGTAGGAGCTGAAGTTACACACAAAAATGTAAACACAAGTTACAAATCAAGAGTTACACATGCATAGATCTATACACACACACACACAGATATAGATGCACACACACAAATCTTTAGTTACGCACACACAAATCTTTAGTTACACACACACAAATCTAGACACGCACACACAAATCTAGATACGCACACACAAATCCAGATACACACACACAAATCTAGATACACACACACAAGTCTATTGAGACTTTATTCTTTCCATACATTATGCAGCCCCCCCTCATTTGCTGCAAGTTTTATCCTGCTGTGAGTTTAGGCTTAAAACTTTCCCTCGTGTTTTCAGATTCTGCTTGTCAGAGACGAGTTGTCCTCAGGAAGACAACTACCCCAACAGTCTTTGTGTAAAGGTCAATGGAAAACTGTTCCCTCTGCCTGTAAGTCCTGTGTTTTGTCTACAACACACAGCAACAACTCTGTCTGGTTGTTCTGAAGCAGAAAGTCCTCTAAAACACGTGGCTAGTGGCTGCTGAGCACCAGGATTGTGGACATCTGTTCTAGAATAGCCAAGAAAAACCAAAGCAATCTGAAATGTTTCATTAAGACTTTTCTGCCTACAGGGTTATGCACCACCTCCAAAGAATGGTGTTGAACAGAAACGACCAGGAAGACCACTAAACATCACCTCCCTTGTTAGACTCTCGTCTGCTGTACCCAATCAGATATCAGTGGCGTGGGCACATGAAATTGGAAAGGTGAGAACTGAAGGCCTCATTGGTTTCTGCAGAGTTGGAGGTCACTGTCTCCTCTCATTTGTGTTTTTTTGTCCTCTAAGGATATTTTTTAATTTTAGAAACATAAAATGCAACTTTGTGAGTTTTTAAACTGTTCAGAGTGAACAAACAACAGTCTTTCAGAAAATATAAAAACGTGTTAATGGGCGAAAGAATATTTGAAGGTGTTAATTAAGTAATGCATTAACTTTGACAGGCCCTGTCCACACGTAGCCGGGGTTTTTAAAAAAATCAACATCCGCCCTCCCAAAAAACAGCGTCCACACCACCTCGTTTTTGGAAAAAACTCCATCCACTTGTAACAGCATAAGTGCATTGTTAAGCACAATCATAGGCATGCCAGACCTGTAGGTGGCAGTAGTTCCCCTGAATCCTATCCATTTCATCTTCCTGCTCAACTTCAACAAAACATGAAACATGGCGCCTAGCTCTCTTGTGTGGACCGATAAGGAGGTAGAATTGCTCTTAAATGTACTTTTGGAGTATGTAAAAACAAAGAGACAAAAAGCGCTTGGACGATTGATAGCGTTAGGACAGCTCTGAGGGCATCCATATTGTAGCGTAAACACAGGTCACACATGGGCCGTCAGCATTTTTGTCGCAGACAGTGACGTTGTGAAACTTAAAACTCCGGTTATTTCCGTCCACACAGAAATGCTTAATAGAGACATATCATGAAAAACCCACTTTTTTATCCCTTAATACAGTATTTTTCACATTTTAAGTGTCTAAGTGTGCAAAAAGTATTATATTATTCACTATAGGTGCTTTTTCTGTATTTAATTATAACATTTTGGTCATTTGTCCACCGGTTCAGTTTTAAAATTTGACTATTTCATATTTTTACTATGTCGTCACGATAACTTCCAAATATGGTCTTGGACCTCCGGCTACACAGAAAGTAAATCCGCCATTTTTTCTTCTCGCTAAGATTTTTGTAGTCCAATCTGGAGAATGAATAAGTCAGGAGTGGAGAGTCCCAAATGTTCGTTTTTCTGAGCCACACACATTTTTAAGTTTTATTCCCTTTAAGGACGAATGCTGTGGCAGTATTTTCACATGACAGGCTGGTGACTACTGCTAAAAAAAACCACAGAAGGAGACGTGGACCGACCGTGACCAGGCTAAGAGCCGGCCGGCAGACGGGTACTTTCCCAGTGCAGGGCAGCAGACAGACAGACAGCATATGAAGTCCTCCAGCACGGTCCGGAGAAGGACTTTGAGGGGTCATTTCTTCTGAATATGGCAGTAACGGACACAGCAGCAAGCGGTAAGCTTCATATAACTCTAAAATGTCGGCAAACTTTACTTTAGAATTCTATCTATGGGCTACTGTTTTGCTAGCATTAGCATCGGGCCTGTTTAAGCGTGGGCTATGTGCTAGTTATTTAGTAACTAGATAAATGTGGATTTGGCTGATCTTTGTGGAAAAAAACGTGATCTGCAAATTCTCATGAACGCCTTTTATCATACCAGATATCTGCTCACACTTTGTAGCCCACCAGAGACTCTCTGTCTTACTTTTTGAGAGTGCAGTAAACCTAGCATGCTGCAAATGTCATGCAAAAATACAGCGCGAAATAAGGTCGTTAAAATGCATCAACACAGTGGATTTAATACAAGTTTTAAAGAACAATCTCTGGGTGAAGTGAGGTGAGGTTTCATGGCTCACTGCAGAAATAAAAACTAACTCGGATCAAGTCAGACACAGCTAAACTAACACTGTATGAGCGTGACTGTCAGAAAGCTGCTAAAATAACCTGTAAAATAATTATAACAAAAGTAAAAATGCACCTTTGCTTTTTTAGAGTCCACATCCAGGAGGCTGGAGCATCTTTCACTGACAGGGTGTCAGACTAAAGCCCAGATGTGCTCAGTTGGGACACAGCTGTTCATAAAGTCTGATGTTTAGGTAAGTGAAATTTTGGCACTGCAATGCTTTGAAATGTCTGTAGAATAAAATATTTTAGCTAGCAAACCTATCCATCTAGCTAATTTTATTTTTTTCCCCTCAATGGAACACAGACAACCACAGAATGCTCAGATGTTGGAATCAGCACTTCTAACTAGGGATGCAACGGTACGTGGTAAAATCCCGGACCATTCGGTCCTTCCTGCACGGGACAATCTACCCTCGTGTACCGCGGGACTTCGGTTTTGCCATTATTTTTGCGCTGGTCCTTTTATTTCATGCTTTACACAGCACCAGGGTGCGTTTGTCCAGGCAGATGAATTTCATTCCGTGTGCCCGCTCTAGTCTCGTCTGAAGCTGCTCACAGCAGACCCCCTCCCACCCGCGAGTAAATATCCAGTCACAGGTTTGACCCGCCCCACTGAGCTGAAAGTTTGAGCAAAACAAGCGCTACAGAGAGAAACTTAGCCACGGCGACATGCGACGCGCCGTCTTCAACCAAACCTTCCGTGTGGGAACATTTCTGGTTTGCAGTTGAATATAAAGACAAGGAGAGAAAACGGTGAACTCAGAGGCTTACTTTATTTGACGCCACAACCACAACCCCTCACACAACACACTCCCGAGTCGGGACCTTCCTTGGACATCCTACAATTCCAAATTACGCGTCCCTCCCGGTCCCGCTTCGGTCGCCCTAGCCTCTCACTGACACCACATTGAAAAGGCATTTTAAAAGTGACATTTCTGTTGGTCTCTGAACATATTATTACACACTGGACTAAAAGTAATACATCTGAAAAGTTATATTATTGCGTGAATAAAATAAAGTTTGGAAATTTCTGATTTTTTTAAGCTTTTCTACAATTCAAAGTGGACCGAAACCAGACCGAAACCGTGACCCAAAAACCGAGTTACGGACCGGAAGGTGGGGAAAGTGGATCGTTGCATCCCTACTTCTAACTACACACCAGGTATAGAGGAAGAAATTTGGACCAGACCAAAGTGAGTGATGACACTTTAGCCGTACACCTCAAACCTCTAAGAAGCCACTATCATTAGAACATCATACCCCCTGAATCACTCCATCTGATGGCAGCAGAGTGATTTATTTTATGTTTTATTGGTTTAGTCGCTGTTTGAAAAGATAACATTCTGTTGAAATGATTGAATTACATTCTTTTCTGTAAACTACCACCTGATCTGAGCAGCATGTGTACAGAATGTCTGTCTCCCAAGCAGTCTATAAAAACAGCTGCAACATTTAATATGTTCTTTAATATGCTTATTTTGATTCCAATCATTTGAATAATTGTAGTGGCAGTATTTTATTAACATTTTTTATAAATTGTTAAATCACTGCAGCAAAGTGAACTTATAAGCAAAGTAAATAATGAACCAAAACAACAACAAAAATGTCACTATAAACATTAGTAGAACAGAACCAACTTTCCAAAAGCTGCTTGTAAACAAAATATGTCATTAAAGTTATTGTTTATCATTTCAGCATACGTCGACGATGACATCATGGAACTGGTCTTTGGAAAAGTTTTCCCTGAACCATCTCCGTTTCTAGATGAGGTAGAGAAGATAAACACCCCACCAACCCTCTCATCTCAGAATTCAGACAACGGAGGTCTCTGCCTACGTCTCCTGCTTTAATCCAGGACCGGTTTGAAGCCCTCATCATCAGGAAACTCCTGCCATATCCTTGAGGACAACACAGGATGACAGGAACTCTGAGACCTACATACCACCGTCACCAGGACACAAATCATCTGTGTGCACAACGCCTGGAACAACTAAAACCAAAAGTGTCCAAAGCCAATTATTCAAATATTTTTGTTCATTCTTTCTATTTATTATATTTTTTATTTGTTTGCTGTGACATTACTACTTTGTAAATTAATATAAACAAATAATAAAAACATTCACTGACTGTACAATTCTTCTTAGTTGTACTGTTCCAAACTGGGCCTTGTAAACATTTATTCTGTAGTTGAACACAGGACAGCCTCAAATCCAAGATGATCCAGCATGCATTTCATTTGGCTTCATGTTTCCTCCATTCTGGCTTTAACCTCATGGTATTTATTTAGAATGCAGGTAAGATTTAACTAGATTTGTTAGCAAAGCAGGCCGATCTTGGGGTTTTCTCTACAGTATTGATTTCAACCTCTGGGCATGTTAGAGCAGTTATCACAGTTACATCTAAATACATTTAATAAAGATGCAGCGCAAGCAATAAATAAAAACCTGTAAAGATGTAAGCATTAGGTGATTACATTTTAAAACATGGGGAGAAATGTACTTTATTCTATTTATCTTCAAAAAAGTAAAGCATTTGGCTTTTTTATGGAATCTCAAACCTATAATTAAATCAAAATGTAAGTGCTTTTTATCCATTTTCAGCCATTAAGACACCAATATAAAATAACAAAATAAAAAATATATATATGTAGCAGATATGGTATTCATAGGTGTTAAATGATATTTCCAATGTGCTGGTATTGATGGTTCAGCAGCTTCAAATATCTGTTTGTTCTACATAATGGCATTTTAGCAGCTGCTCTCTTGATCCGATGCATGGATCTGGCAGAAATCTTCCTCAGTTTGCCTTTATCTGCACAAACCCGCCTGTGCTCTGAATCAGCCACAAATCTCTTGATAGTGCGATGATCACGCTTAAGTTGTGGTGAAATGTCTAATGTTGTCATACCTCGTCCAAGGCACTGAACTATTTCATGCTTTTCAGCAGCAGAGATCCTTTTTCTTCCCCATATTGGTTTTTAACTGTGGTCTGCTTAATAATGTGGAACATCCTTAAGTAGTTTATCCTTTAATTGGACACACCTGGTAAACTAATTGTCACAGGTGTCTGAGATTTCTTCCAGTGATCCAAAGAGCCCGGATACACAATGCCATCCATGAGTTTAACTGAAAACCAAAAAATGGAATCTTTGAGACATGTAAATGAATCTACTATATATTGAGTTTATTTCTTTTTTGTGGTGCCCAAATTTATGCATCTGCCTTATTTTGTTTAAACAATTATTACACACTTTCTATAAATCCTATAAACTTTGTTTTACTTCTCAAATATCACTGTGTGTGTCTCTTAGATGATAGATTTACCAACCAACAATTTATACAGCAAACTTTCGCATCCCCTCACCAGTTGCGCATTTTCCCACAAGGAGGGGGGGCGCGCAAAATTTTCTCTGTCTCCTAGGGAAGGGGGCTTCACAGAAAGTAATTGAGAACCACTGGACTATTGGAAGTGAGGATCCAGGTAAAAGTTTTTGGTTCTGATTGTTTTCAGACCTACTCCATGTCCGTGTACCTGGTACGGCAGCTGACTTCACCGCTGCTCCTGCAGAGGCTACGAATGAAAGGCATCAGAAACCCAGATCACTCCAGAGCACTAAGTAATTTTCATTTAAACCACCATTACTATACATTAATAAAATAGCACTTCTTAAATAAATATAAACATTGCTCTTTCTGATTACATGAACGCTAGTGTTGGATGTCCTGGTTTATCCTTTCATAAACATCTACACTGTAGTGTAAAGGACAATAGTTCTCCTCTGCAGAAGAACAAGCTTGTACATTTGTGGTCTAATTAATAAATACTTTCCTTTGCTCTCTTTTTTTCCCCCTTTTTTGTTGCAGTTAAGGAAAAGTTGACAGCAGATCCCGACAGTGAAATTGCCACAACGAGTCTCCGAGTGTCACTCATGTGTCCGGTAAATAAGGCACCTCTGTAGACAGAAATTGTTACGATTGTTAGACGCGCAGATTATTGGATTTTTGAGATGACACCGCTCTCAAAGGACAAATCACTGTTTTATCTGCAGATCCAGTCAGCTGTTGTCACTGCGCTTTTCATAGCTAATGTTGAAACTGGCTGCTGTTGAGGATAGGTTTGAAATAGATGCATTGTTATTGTTATTATTACTACTATTATTTTTTTTTAATTACTATTATTTTTAAAAATTAGTATTATTCCCATGGGCTCACCACTTGTGGAAGGGGCCAAAGGGGTCGGGTGCAATGTGAGATGGGTGGTAGCCGAAGGTGGGGACCTTGGCGGTCTGATCCTTGGCTACAGAAGCTGGCTCTCAGCACATGGAATGTCAACTCTGGTGGAAGGAACCTGAGTTGGTGTGTGAGGTTGAGAGGTTCTGACTAGATATAGTTGAACTCACCTCGATGCATTGAGTCTGAGTGGGCCATGTTCCGTGCCTCCATTGTTGAGGCGGCCGACCGGAGCTGTGGCTGCAGGGTCGTTGGCACCTGTCGTGGCAGCAACCCCCGAACCTGCTGGTGGACACCAGCGGTTAGGAATGCTGTCAAGCTGAAGAAAGAGTCCTATCAGGTCTTTTTGGCCTTTGGGACTCTAGAGGCATCTGACAGGTACCAGCAGTGCAAGTGAAATGCAGCTCGAGTGGTTGCAGAGGCAAAAATCCGGGCATGGGAGGAGTTCGGTGAGACCATAGAGTGAGACTTCGTATGATTTTGAGGAGATTCTTGTCCACCATCCGGCGCCTCAGGAGAGAAAAGCAGTGAGAACCAACACTGTTTAAAGTGGGGATGGTGTGCTGCTGACCTCGACTCGGGACATTGTGGATTGGTGAAAGATATGATTGCGGGCGACCCGTACTGTCCGAAGAAAGCCTGGATTCCTGCAGCAATGGACAGTTGGTGAGGCTCATTTTATTCATGGTAAGTCCTTGTGACTATGTACTTCAAAGACCTCCTCAATCCCACCGGCACATCTTCCAGTGAGGAAGTGGAGTAAGTCGGGCTCATTCCCAGTGAGAGTTAGACTCCGCCAAGGCTGCCCTTTGTCACTGATTCTGTTCATAATTTGTATGGACAGGATTTCTAGCCACAGCCAAAGAGGATCTGTTTTGGTGGCCTAAGGATCACATCTCTGCTTTTTGCAGATGATGTGGTCCTGTTGGCTTCATCAATACGTGATCTGCTGCTTTCGCTGGAGAATGCCTTCTCCAGGTCAGGGATGAGGTCCTGCCCCAAGTGGAGGTGTTTAAGTATCTTGGGGTCTTGTTCACGAGTGAGGGAAGGGTGGAGCGTGAGATTGATAGGTGGATTGGTGCTGCGTCTGCAGTGATGCGGGCGTTGTACTGGTCTGTCGTGGTCAAGAGAGAGCTGACCCAGAAGGTGAAGCTCTCGATTTACCGTTCGATCTACGTTCCTACCCTCACCTATGGTCATGAGCTTTGGTTAGTGACCGAAAGAACGAGATCACGGATACAAGGGGCTGAAATGAGTTTTCTCTGCAGGGTGTCTGGACTCTCCCTTAGAGATAGGGTGAGAAACTTGGTCATCCGGGAGGGGCTCGGAGTAGACCTGCTGCGCCTTCACATCGAGAGGAGCCAGTTGAGGTGACTCGGGCATCTGATTAGGATGCCTCCTGGACGCCTCCCTGGTGAGGTTTTCCGGGCACGTCCAACCGGGAGGGTATATATATATATATATATATATATATATATATATATATATATATATATATATATATATATATACACTGCTCACAAAAATTAAAGGAACACTTTAAAGAAACACATTAGATACATCAGATCTCAGTATGAAGT
>SSNS01000771.1:67701-84675 GCA_006937985.1 Aphyosemion australe | reverse complement strand
CATTCCCAGTGAGAGTTAGACTCCGCCAAGGCTGCCCTTTGTCACTGATTCTGTTCATAATTTGTATGGACAGGATTTCTAGCCACAGCCAAGGTGTTGAGAGGATCTGTTTTGGTGGCCTAAGGATCACATCTCTGCTTTTTGCAGATGATGTGGTCCTGTTGGCTTCATCAATACATGATCTGCTGCTTTCGCTGGAGAATGCCTTCTCCAGGTCAGGGATGAGGTCCTGCCCCAAGTGGAGGTGTTTAAGTATCTTGGGGTCTTGTTCACGAGTGAGGGAAGGGTGGAGCGTGAGATTGATAGGTGGATTGGTGCTGCGTCTGCAGTGATGCGGGCGTTGTACTGGTCTGTCGTGGTCAAGAGAGAGCTGACCCAGAAGGTGAAGCTCTCGATTTACCGTTCGATCTACGTTCCTACAGCAGTAGCTCAGGAGGTAGAGCGGGTTGTCCAGTAATCGGAAGGTTGCAGGTTCGATCCCGGCCCCGGCCAGAGAATGCTGCTGTGTGTCCTTGGGCAAGACACTTAACCCGCCTTGCCTGCTGGTGGTGGTCGGAGGGACTGGTGGCGCCAGTGCTCGGCAGCCTCGCCTCTGTCAGTGCGCCCCAGGGCAGCTGTAGCTACATCGTAGCTCATCCCCACCAGTGTGTGAATGTGAGTGTGAATGGGTGGATGACTGATTGTGTTGTGAAGCGCCTTGGGGGGTTGTAGAACACTAAGAAGGCGCTATACAAATACAGGCCATTTACCATTTACCATTTACCTACCCTCACCTATGGTCATGAGCTTTGGTTAGTGACCAAAAGAACGAGATCACGGATACAAGGGGCTGAAATGAGTCTTCTCTGCAGGGTGTCTGGACTCTCCCTTAGAGATAGGGTGAGAAACTTGGTCATCCAGGAGGGGCTCGGAGTAGACCTGCTGCTCCTCCACATCGAGAGGAGCCAGTTGAGGTGACTCGGGCATCTGATTAGGATGCCTCCTGGACGCCTCCCTGGTGAGGTTTTCCGGGCACGTCCAACCGGGAGGGTATATATACATATATATATATATATATATATATATATATATATATATATATATATATAGATATATACACTGCTCACAAAAATTAAAGGAACACTTTAAAGAAACACATTAGATACATCAGATCTCAGTATGAAGTTGGATATCTATACAAATAACGACAGGGCAATGTCTTAGGAACAAAAGGATTCCAAGTCTTTTAATGTAAACAAAAGTTTTCAGCCTACAGAGGGCTCAATTGTGTAGACACCCTAAAATCAGAGTGAAATGAAGATGTGGCAGGCTAGTCCATTATTTCAAAAACTTAATTTCTGCAACTCAAAATGCTTTTCAGTATCTTGTGTGGCCCCCACGAGCTTGTGTGCATGCTTGACAATGTCGGGGCATGCTCCTAATGAGACAACGGATGGTGTCTTGTGGCATTTCCTCCCAGATCTGTGCGAGGGCATCCCTGAGCTCTTGTACAGTCTGAGGAGCAACCTGGCGCCGCCTAATGGACCGAAACATAATGTCCCACCGATGTTCTATTGGGTTTAAGTCAGGGGATCGTGAAGGCCATTCAATTGTTTCAATTCCTTCATCCTCCAGGTACTGCCTGCATACTCTTGCCACATGAGGCCGGGCATTGTCGTGCATTAGGAGAAAACCAGGACCTACTGCATCAGCGTAGGGTCTGACAAAGGGTTCAAGGATTTCATCTCGATACCCTATGGCAGTCAGAGCACCATTTCCTAGGCAGTAGAGGTCTGTGCGTCCCTCCATGGATATGCCTCCCCAGACCATCACTGACCCACCACCAAACCTGTCATGTTGAACGACGTTGCAGGCAGCATAACGTTCTCTTTGTCTTCTCCAGACTCTTTCACGTCTATCACAGGTGCTCGGGGTGAACCTGCTTTTGTCTGTAAAAAGTACAGGGCACCAGTGGCGAACTTGCCAATTCTGGTGTTCTTGAGCAAACGCCAGTCGAGCTCTACGGTGCTGGGCAGTGAGCACAGGGCCCACTACAGGACGTCGGGCCCTCAGGCCATCTTCATGAAGTCTGTTCCTGATTGTTTGGGTAGAGACATTCACACCAGTGGCCCTCTGGAGGTCATTCTGTAGGGCACGAGCAGTGCTCAGCCTGTTCCGCCTTGCACAAAGGAGCAGGTATCAGTCCTGCTGATGGGTTGTGGACCTTCTACGGCCCTGTCCAGCTCTCCGAGAATAACCACCAGTCTCCTGAAATCCCCTCCATGTTCTGGAGATTGTGCTGGGAGACACATTAAACCTTCTTGCTGCAGCACGTGTGGATGTGCCATCCTGGAGAAGTTGGACAACCTGTGCAACTTCTGTAGGCTTAAGGAATCGCCTCATACTGCCAGTAGAGATAATTACTCAAGCCAAAACTAGCACGAGTGGAAAACCAGCCAAAAAAGATCAAGAGGGAGAAACTTTAAATGACCTCCACATGTTAAACCAGTCCTGTTTTGCACTACCACATCTGAATACCTATTTGAGAAAATTGTCCAATTAGTCCAGTGAGTTTTTATGTTATGATATAAGAATACTGATCTTTTGTTGCTATTGTTTCCTTCTAGCTTTTCATTAAAGTGCAGCTTGTAATGGTACCTTACCTTATTCTAGTCAGTTCCTGTTTGTAGCAAGCACCACTAGAGGGAGCCAGAGGTTCAGAGCAGGTGGAAATCCTGAGTGATGTCAGCTTTTGTGTTTTGGCTCATCTTGACTGATGACATTAGTGACNAGATGCCTTTGGACTGCGGCCATACTCCTGGGGGTCCCTCTGTCTAACAGAAGTCTTCTTACAGATCTTGCTGCTGTGGGGAAAATCCGCAGCTTATCTCCACCCAAAGAAACCCAGCTAGCTGCTTTCTGTCCATGTGCAGATGGCAGCACCTGTTTTGTTTTAGAATAGAATAGACTTTATTGGTCCCACAGTGGGGAAATTCACTTGTCACAGCAGCACCATCACTCAAAAGGTAATTAGAAGAAGATAAAAAAAAAACAAGGATACATGTATATACACATATGCAGTAATCTAGTATTGTAATCTTAGATCACTAAAAAAAACACAAATAAAAGATGAAAACAAACTTGGTACCAGCACTATGCAGCATACTGTAAAGGCTGGTTTATACTCGGTCCGTCTGCGTGAAACGGACGCTCGCACCGCCATTTTGCGTCGGCGCAAGGGCTTGTAATTGGTCAGGACGACGCTTCCTGTAACTTCGTCACCAGCACCGCCGTTGCTCCGTTAATAAGTAAAAAAAATATTTAGCGGCAGACCCATAATAGATTGAAAAACGCATCGCGGGAAAGTCCGAAAATATGAACGTTTATTCACCCGTGACTGAAGGAGTACAAAATACGGAGCAAACGTGGATGGAAACGACGGGAAACGTGGGTTTAGAGGTGGCGACTGGATGAAGAGGTGGAGGAGAATGAAGGACAAATTAGTCCGTGTTAAAAAGTCTCTGGAATACATTAAAACAATGTAAACACATGAGTAAATACACTATCGTGAACCGGATACATGAGTGTCGTGGTGGCAGGATATCACAGAATAGCGCTACGCCCTCTGTTGTCCTGGCGGGGAATTGCTTTGCAACACTCCGCTGCCTGTACAGAAGTTCGAATGTGAAAACCTTTCCAACGCTCCGTGTGCGTCTCTCCGTTGCGGAGCTCACAGAGAGTATAAACCAGCCTTAAGAGACACAGACAACAATCTGAATCTGGTATTGCACAAGTATAGAACACATGAATATTGCATTGGTGTTATTGTGTACCAGGATGATACCAGTACAGCTTAAACTGAGGAGTTATACACTCTTACTGCAGAGGGGATGAAAGATCTGCGATAGCGCTCAGTTTTACATCTGGGATGTCTCAGTCTATCTCTGGAGGAGCTGTCCATGATCTCAACAGTGGAGTTCAGTGGGTGGGAGGGGTTTCTTAAGATGGAGGTCATCTTCCCCAGCATCCTCCTTTCACACGTCTCCTCAACAGAATCCAGTGGGCAGCCCAGAACCGAGCTAGCTTTGGTAGCTAGCTTGTTCAGTCTCTTTCTGTTTATACCATTGCTGTACACTAATCATGATGAGCTTGAGTTCTCTGACAGCTGTTCTGTTTTGTCTTGAAGCTGGGTAAGATGCGACTGACGGTGCCGTGCAGGGCGGTGACGTGCTCTCACCTGCAGTGCTTTGATGCTGCTCTCTACCTGCAGATGAATGAGAAGAAGCCTTCCTGGATCTGTCCTGTGTGTGACAAGAAGGCTGCGTATGAAAACCTCATTATTGATGGGTTAGTTGAGTCAGCTCAAGTGTTTCACATGACACAGTAAACATAGCTGCTGAGTTTCACATTCAAATTTCCCTTATGCCCAGACCACAATGTGCGATTTTCGGCCGTCCTAGACAAACCTCTCATCATGAACAGAATCGTGTCAAAAAACGGTGAACGTGAGGGTGATTTGCAAGTCTGTGGAAGTCCAGTGTGACTAGGGTGACCAGATCCCAACTCGCCAAATGTGGGACAGAGACTCCTCAATGTGGGGCAGTGTGAAATTCTAATGAAATGATAAAGTAAAAAAGTTTTAAAAATAAAACAAAAAACTTTTATTCTGCCTTTTAGCTCTAACATCACTGTTAAATATACATGAAGCTATTATTATAATCATATATTTCATGTTTATTTGAATTCAAGTTGAACAAGCAAACAGCAAAAGCTTCACAGTTCCTCTCAAGTTACCACAGCTGAACTCAGGCTCTTTGGACCTTCTACAGTGGCTCTGAATCACTTTAGCTGAAATGATTTTAAACCACCAACTCATTTTAATAATACAGATAGGCCCTCAATAAAAAAAATGCAGGTTTAAGTGGCTTAGAGTTTTCATTGAATATTTTCCACAATAGAATGACAGTAAAAGTACCAGTAACATTTTTAGATCTATTATGTTTGTTTTTAATTAATTTTCCACTAAAATCAACATCCCATTGAAAAAATATCCATACTTTCTTTGCATGTTTTCCTTCTTAATTTAGAAACAAAATGGTGTTGTTTTTTTAAATGAGAGCAAATCTCTTATAGTAGATATGTAGGGGAGAAAAAACACATCACTGACTTTAATCTCTGAACAAATTCAGATCTAATCTAATAATAAAGTTCCTTAGAGTTACTTTTTCCTTAAAATTCTGAGAATAAATAATGAAGGCTTCCATTTAATTCTCTCAGCATTTCTTTAATCTGCTTTAAAAGAGTTAAAAGAAAACAACCCCAGCACCTTGTCTGTGTTAGAACCTCATTTGGATTTTAGCATGAACCTGTCTAATTACTGGGAAACCTGCTGCTGACCAACATGTTTTATGTGACTCTCAGATTTTGTGCTCCATTTCATATTGGACTCGTCGCTGTGACATGAAAAAAATGACTCAAACAACAAACTCTGACTCTGAACACTTTTAACCCACGAGTCTTTACAGCATTGTCTCCATCGTGCTCACCTGTCCTCTGTGCTCGCAGACGCTTCTGTTTTGGTGGTTCGTGAGCACACTCCACACACTCTGGACCTGCGTTAAAGTCCCGCCTCCTAGTTTGATTGACAGCATCGAGCAGCTTTCTCCACACACTTTATGCAAGATTTAAACTCGAAACGGGAAACTGTCAAAAATGCTGGACATGAGTCTCAATTTGTGGGACATGAGAAAAGTAATGAAAATGCGAGACTGTCCCACACAAAGCGGGACGTCCGGTCAGCCTAAGTGTGACCAGCTCTGCGACAGCTTTTTGAGCCGTCTCACGACCAAAGACAGCCTCCAACAGTCTTCCAGCACTGCTTGAAAACCTACGACTCTTGTCTGCAGTTGACCAATGAAAACACACCTTGGGACGCTGCAGCAGCAAGACTCCGCCTTTCTGAGTTTCGGTTTCAACTTATGTTTAATATGCGGATTATAAACTACACACCAGTTTTTATTTTTGTTAGTAGCCCAAGTAAAACCAGAGTTATACTAAAATAATTAAACTATCATTTTTTGGACCATCAGATGAATTGTGAAAACCGTGATTCTGTGATCTGTGAGAATGTGAGATGATATACGCTCACAGACAAAAAATAAAACACAAAAACATGAGATCCCTTTGCTGTTGGTGGAAATCTCACACATTCAACCGATAAGAAGGGGTTCAGTAGCGTTTTGTTGCTGAGGGACAGAGGAAGGCTGCGCGAGTGACAGCGGGTGTGAAGAAAGAGCGAGATGCACTGTCACGGAGCGGAGTAAACGGTGAGACAGACATTGATGGCAAAATTTTAGATATTGGAGCGATCTGTGACAGATAGATTGCTACTTCTCTTTAGTTTAGTGTTTTTTGTCTACAAAGGAGGATGAGAAGGATGGATGTCCAGCAGACAGATCAGCTGTTTAGCTGGAAGATGGGAAAAGGAGACGCACAGCTGGAGTCTGAGGCCAAAGCGAGTGTTTTGAAAACGATCCTTAGATCAGGGGTTCCCAAATTTTTTTCTTTGGGGACCCCCTTGCCTGTGTCCAAGACAAGCCAGGACCCCCAACCGCAACTCCTACACGCATAAACGCATTAAATGTGATAATTTGCCAACTTTATACAGACATACAGAGTTATAACTTTTATATGGAGTTCTGATTATACTGTAGGGTGTGTTATTGGGATTTTATAAGTGTAATTTTTACAAATAAAATCTTGCTAACCTCACAACCTTAGCAAAGACAAAATTATGGGGACCCCCTGTAATCTTGTGGGGACCCCATTTGGGGTCCCGACCCCTGAATTGGGAACCCCTGCCTTAGATGACCTGGGTCATAAGCTGACACTAAAAAGAAATGTTAACAACAGTGGCGCTTTTTTCTCTTTTCAGCTTTGTTGTTCTGGTTATAGCTGTCTGCTTTTAGTGACGTATGCTTTTCGGGGGGTGCACTCGTGATGTAGCGTGTCCTGCTGGAGCGAGATGTCGTGCAGTCTGGCTCACTGAAATCTTGTGCCGTACAATGTGCCACCTTTCTGGAGTTCTCACAGTGTGACATGAGCAGTCTTGTGCGACAGCCGAAAAATGCACAGTGTGGTCCCAGCATTAAAGAGTGAGCCACCTAGTTTGGCAAGCCATCCTAGTTTTAGTTTTGCTTAGTCGCAGTAACATCCCACCCACCTATAGATAGAGCACTGTAATTAGCCCACCAAACAGAGCGCTGTGATTGGACCACTAAAGATTTCAGTCACGGGGCAGTCTGCCATACACTGTTGAAGAAGATGTAACATCCCGCCCACCAAACAGATAGACTGCTGTGATTGGACCAATACCAGAGGTCTGGGGAAAATGACGGTCTAGGTTCTAGGTTACGAGTCACCCCCAAATCCGCTTGATTTTGATGATTAAAAAATGAGTGTCTAATAGAAATGTATCTTATTTAAAATATAAATATTCAGCATAAAAACATCAGTGTGGCACCATCTACAGGTTACAGTGTTCGTATGGGTGCTTGAAATCCTTGAAAATGTTTGAATTTCAATCACGTGTTTTCAAGGCATGGAAAGTGCTTCATTTCTGTATTATGCTTGATAGTCAAAGTGCACAATTTTGCACACGACCTGCCTTTGAATTTAATAATAAAAAAACTATTTTTTTTCTGAGGAAAATGTTGCAGACGATGACAGAGAGGCTGGTACAAAGGCAGTCAGCAATGCTCTGTCCTTGAGCCTTCCGGCTCAGCTCTCTTTTCACCACGACAGACCGGTACAACGCCCGCATCACTGCAGACGCAGCACCAATCCGTCTGTTGGTCTCCTGATCCACCTTTCCCTCACTCGTGAACAAGACCCCGATATACTCCTTCACTTAGGGCATGACCTCATCCCTGACTTGGAGAACGCATTCTACCCTTTTCCGACTCAAGACCGTGGTCTCAGATTTTGAGGAGCTGATTCTCATCCCAGCTGCTTCACACTCGGCTGCGAACTACTCCAGCGACAGCTGGAGATCACGGTCTGATGAAGCCAACAGGACCACATCATCTGCAAAAAGCAGAGACCTGATCCTTAGGCCACCAAAACGAATCCCCTCACCACCTTGACTGCACCTAGAAATCCTGTCCATAAAAGTTCTGAACAGAATTGGTGACAAAGGGCAGCCTTGGCGGAGTCCAACTCTCACCGGAAACGAGCCCGACTTACTGCCGGCAATGTGGACAAAGCTCTGACACTGGTTGTACAGGGACCTAATAGCCCGTATAAAGGGGCCTGGTACTCCATACTCCCAGAGTACCCCCCACAGGGCCTCCCAAGGGATGCTGTCGAACTCTTTCTCCAAATCCACAAAACACATGTAGATTAGTTGGACAAACTCCCACGCACCCTCCAGGAGCCCCCCAAGAGTATAGAGCTGGTCCAGTGTTCCACGGCCAGGACGAAAACCACATTGCTCCTCCTGGAGCCGAGGTTCAACAATCCGACGGACCCTCCTATCCAAGACCCCCCGAATAGATCTTACCAGGGAGGCTCAGGAGTGAGATCCCCCGGTAGTTGGAACACACCCTGCGGTCCCCCTTTTCAAATAGGGGGACCACCACCCCGGTCTGCCAATCCAGTGAAACTGCCCTCGATGTCCATGCGATATTGCAGAGCCGCATCAACCAACACAGCCCCACAACCTCCTGAGCCTTAAGGAAATCTGGGCGGATCTCATCCACCCCTGGGGCTTTGCCACCGAGGAGACCACCTCAGTGACCTTGGCTCCAGAGATTGGAAAACCCAGCCCAAAGTCCCCAAACTCTGCTTCCACACTGGAAGACCTGCCGGTGGGATTGAGGAGGTCTTCGAAGTACTCGACCCACCGATTCACAACATCTCGTGTCGAGGTCAGCAGCACACCGTCCCCACTGAAAATAATGTTGGTAGTGCACTGCTTTCCCCTCCTGAGATGCCGGATGGTGGACCAGAATCTCCTTGAAGCTCTTGTTCCATGGTCTCATCGAACATCTCCCATGCCTGGGTTTTTGCCTCTGCGACCACCCGAGCCGCATTCCGCTTGGACTGCCAGTATTCATCAGCTGTCTCCGGAGTCCCACAGACCAAAAAGACCCGATAGGACTCTTTCTTTAGCTTGACAACATCCCTAACTGCTGGCGTCCACCAACGGGTTCGGAGATTGCCGCCACGACCACAGCTGCGGTCAGCCGCCTCGACAATGGAGTCACGGAACATGGCCCATTCGAACTCAATGTCCCCCGCCTCCCCCGGGACGTATTCGACTGTCGGAGGTGGGAATTGAAGGTCCTTCTGACAGGAGACTCTGCCAGACATTCCCAGCAAACCCTCACAACACGTTTGGGTCTGCTAGGTCTGACCGGCATCTTCCCCCACCATCGAAGCCAACTCAACAGTCATTTGACAGCTCTGCCCCTCTCTTCACCCGTGTGTCCAAGACATGCGGCCGCAGATCAGATGAAACGACAACAAAATCGATCATTGACTTGCGGCCTAAGGTATCCTGGTGCCAAGAGCACATATGGACACCTTTATGCCTGAACATGGTGTTCATTATAGACAATCGATGACAAGCACAGAAGTCCAATAACAAAACACAACTCGGGTTCAGATCAGGAGGGCCATTCCTCCCAACCACACCTCTCCAGTTCTCACTGTCGTTGCCAACGTGACCATTGAAATCCCCCAGCAGAACGAGGGAGTCACCCGAAGGAGCGCTTTCCAGCACCCCCTCCAGGGACTCGAAAAAGGGTGGGTAGTCCAAGCTGCAGTTTGGTGCATAAGCACAAACCAAAGTCAGGACCCGTCCCCACACACGAAGGCGGAGGGAGGCTTACCCTCTCGTTCACTGGGGTAAACCCCAACGTACAGGCACCAAGATGGGGAGCAAGAAGTATGCCCACCCCTGCTTGGTGCCTCTCAATGGGAGCAAATCCAGAGCGGTAGAGTGTCCAACCCATCTCGAGAAAACTGGTTCTGGAGCCAGAGCCATGCATTGAGGTGAGTCCAACTATAACTAGTCGGAACCTCTCAACTTCACACACCATCTCCGATTCTTTCCCCACCAGAGAGGTGACATTCCACGTGCCAAGAGCCAGCTTCTGTAGCCGAGGATCAGACCGCCAAGGTCCCCACCTTCGGCTACCACCCTTTCCCCACTGCACCCGACGCCTTTGACCCCTCCCATGGGTGGTGAGCCCATGGGAAGGGGGACCCACGTCTCCTCTTTGGGCTGTACCCGGCCGGGCTCCATAGATAAAAGCCCGGCCACCAGGCACTTGCCAGTGTGCCGCAACTCCAGGCCTGGCTCCAGAGGGTGGCCCCGGTGACCCACGTCTGGGCGAGGGAACACTGTATCCATTTATAGAATTTATCATAAGGGTCTCATGCTCTCCTGTATTTTTAATTCCAGAACTTAACAGNTGTTTCTAATATTTGTTTTTTTAATGGAAGACTAGTCTTCACAATGGTGAAGACTAATGGGTATCCTTAAATAAACAAATAAACAAAACATCTACATGGATGCATTATGTTGCTAACTAACACTAATATACACTGCTCACAAAAATTAAAGGAACACTTTAAAGAAACACATTAGATACATCAAATCTCAATATGAAGTTGGATATCTATACAAATAACAACAGGGCAATGTCTTAGGAACAAAAGGATGCCAAGTCTTTTTTAATGGAAATAAAAGTTTTCAGCCTACAGAGGGCTCAATTGTGTAGACACCCTAAAATCAGAGTGAAATGAAGATGTGGCAGGCTAGTCCATTATTTCAAAAACTTAATTTCTGCAACTCAAAATGCTTTTCAGTATCTTGTGTGGCCCCCACGAGCTTGTGTGCATGCTTGACAATGTCGGGGCATGCTCCTAATGAGACAACGGATGGTGTCTTGTGGCATTTCCTCCCAGATCTGTGTGAGGGCATCCCTGAGCTCTTGTACAGTCTGAGGAGCAACCTGGCGCCGCCTAATGGACCGAAACATAATGTCCCACCGATGTTCTATTGGGTTTAAGTCAGGGGATCGTGAAGGCCATTAGAGGTCTGTGCGTCCCTCCATGGATATGCCTCCCCAGACCATCACTGACCCACCACCAAACCTGTCATGTTGAACGACGTTGCAGGCAGCATAACGTTCTCCTTGTCTTCTCCAGACTCTTTCACGTCTATCACAGGTGCTCAGGGTGAACCTGCTCTAGTCTGTAAAAAGGCACCAGTGGCGAACTTGCCAATTCTGGTGTTCTTGAGCAAATGCCAGTCGAGCTCTACAGTGCTGGGCAGTGAGCACAGGGCCCACTACAGGACGTCGGGCCCTCAGGCCATCTTCATGAAGTCTGTTCCTGATTGTTTGGGTAGAGACATTCACACCAGTGGCCCTCTGGAGGTCATTCTGTAGGGCACGAGCAGTGCTCAGCCTGTTCCGCCTTGCACAAAGGAGCAGGTATCAGTCCTGCTGATGGGTTGTGGACCTTCTACGGCCCTGTCCAGCTCTCCGAGAATAACCGCCAGTCTCCTGAAATCCCCTCCATGTTCTGGAGATTGTGCTGGGAGACACATTAAACCTTCTTGCTGCAGCACGTGTGGATGTGCCATCCTGGAGAAGTTGGACAACCTGTGCAACTTCTGTAGGGTTAAGGAATCGCCTCATACTGCCAGTAGAGATAATTACTCAAGCCAAAACTAGCACAAGTGGACAACCAGCCAAAAAAGATCAAGAGGGAGAAACTTTAAATGACCTCCACATGTTAAACCAGTCCTGTTTTGCACTACCACATCTGAATACCTATTTGAGAAAATTGTCCAATTAGTCCAGTGAGTTTTTATGTTATGATATAAGAATACTGATCTTTTGTTGCTATTGTTTCCTTCTAGCTTTTCATTAAAGTGCAGCTTGTAATGGTACCTTACCTTATTCTAGTCAGTTCCTGTTTGTAGCAAGCACCACTAGAGGGAGCCAGAGGTTCAGAGCAGGTGGAAATCCTGAGTGATGTCAGCTTTTGTGTTTTGGCTCATCTTGACTGATGACATTAGTGACAGAGGGTTATAGGCTGAGTAGTTGAGAGTCTACATTCTGACTCATGCTTTACATCTCAAACACCACCTAGTCTAGCTAGTTTTATCAGATATAGATGCCTTTGGACTGCGGCCATACTCCTGGGGGTCCCTCTGTCTAACAGAAGTCTTCTTACAGATCTTGCTGCTGTGGGGAAAATCCGCAGCTTATCTCCACCCAAAGAAACCCAGCTAGCTGCTTTCTGTCCATGTGCAGATGGCAGCACCTGTTTTGTTTTAGAATAGAATAGACTTTATTGGTCCCACAGTGGGGAAATTCACTTGTCACAGCAGCACCATCACTCAAAAGGTAATTAGAAGAAGATAAAAAAGGCAGGATATCACAGAATAGCGCTACGTCCTCTGTTGTCCTGGCGGGGAATTGCTTTGCAACACTCCGCTGCCTGTACAGAAGTTCGAATGTGAAAACCTTTCCGACGCTCCGTGTGCGTCTCTCCGTTGCGGAGCTCACAGAGAGTATAAACCAGCCTTAAGAGACACAGACAACAATCTGAATCTGGTATTGCACAAGTATAGAACACATGAATATTGCATTGGTGTTATTGTGTACCAGGATGATACCAGTACAGCTTAAACTGAGGAGTTATACACTCTTACTGCAGAGGGGATGAAAGATCTGCGATAGCGCTCAGTTTTACATCTGGGATGTCTCAGTCTATCTCTGGAGGAGCTGTCCATGATCTCAACAGTGGAGTTCAGTGGGTGGGAGGGGTTTCTTAAGATGGAGGTCATCTTCCCCAGCATCCTCCTTTCACACGTCTCCTCAACAGAATCCAGTGGGCAGCCCAGAACCGAGCTAGCTTTGGTAGCTAGCTTGTTCAGTCTCTTTCTGTTTATACCATTGCTGTACACTAATCATGATGAGCTTGAGTTCTCTGACAGCTGTTCTGTTTTGTCTTGAAGCTGGGTAAGATGCGACTGACGGTGCCGTGCAGGGCGGTGACGTGCTCTCACCTGCAGTGCTTTGATGCTGCTCTCTACCTGCAGATGAATGAGAAGAAGCCTTCCTGGATCTGTCCTGTGTGTGACAAGAAGGCTGCGTATGAAAACCTCATTATTGATGGGTTAGTTGAGTCAGCTCAAGTGTTTCACATGACACAGTAAACATAGCTGCTGAGTTTCACATTCAAATTTCCCTTATGCCCAGACCACAATGTGCGATTTTCGGCCGTCCTAGACAAACCTCTCATCATGAACAGAATCGTGTCAAAAAACGGTGAACGTGAGGGTGATTTGCAAGTCTGTGGAAGTCCAGTGTGACTAGGGTGACCAGATCCCAACTCGCCAAATGTGGGACAGAGACTCCTCAATGTGGGGCAGTGTGAAATTCTAATGAAATGATAAAGTAAAAAAGTTTTAAAAATAAAACAAAAAACTTTTATTCTGCCTTTTAGCTCTAACATCACTGTTAAATATACATGAAGCTATTATTATAATCATATATTTCATGTTTATTTGAATTCAAGTTGAACAAGCAAACAGCAAAAGCTTCACAGTTCCTCTCAAGTTACCACAGCTTAACTCAGGCTCTTTGGACCTTCTACAGTGGCTATGAATCACTTTAGCTGAAATGATTTTAAACCACCAACTCATTTTAATAATACAGATAGGCCCTCAATAAAAAAAATGCAGGTTTAAGTGGCTTAGAGTTTTCATTGAATATTTTCCACAATAGAATGACAGTAAAAGTACCAGTAACATTTTTAGATCTATTATGTTTGTTTTTAATTAATTTTCCACTAAAATCAACATCCCATTGAAAAAATATCCATACTTTCTTTGCATGTTTTCCTTCTTAATTTAGAAACAAAATGGTGTTGTTTTTTTAAATGAGAGNAGAGGGAGCCAGAGGTTCAGAGCAAGTGGAAATTCTGAGTGATGTCAGCTTTTGTGTTTTGGCTCATCTTGACTGATGACATTAGTGACAGAGGGTTATAGGCTGAGTAGTTGAGAGTCTACATTCTGACTCATTCTTTACATCTCAAACACCACCTAGTCTAGCTAGTTTTATCAGATATAGATGCCTTTGGACTGCGGCCATACTCCTGGGGGTCCCTCTGTCTAACAGAAGTCTTCTTACAGATCTTGCTGCTGTGGGGAAAATCCGCAGCTTATCTCCACCCAAAGAAACCCAGCTAGCTGCTTTCTGTCCATGTGCAGATGGCAGCACCTGTTTTGTTTTAGAATAGAATAGACTTTATTGGTCCCACAGTGGGGAAATTCACTTGTCACAGCAGCACCATCACTCAAAAGGTAATTAGAAGAAGATAAAAAAAAAACAAGGATACATGTATATACACATATGCAGTAATCTAGTATTGTAATCTTAGATCACTAAAAAAAACACAAATAAAAGATGAAAACAAACTTGGTACCAGCACTATGCAGCATACTGTAAAGGCTGGTTTATACTCGGTCCGTCTGCGTGAAACGGACGCTCGCACCGCCATTTTGCGTCGGCGCAAGGGCTTGTAATTGGTCAGGACGACGCTTCCTGTAACTTCGTCACCAGCACCGCCGTTGCTCCGTTAATAAGTAAAAAAAATATTTAGCGGCAGACCCATAATAGATTGAAAAACGCATCGCGGGAAAGTCCGAAAATATGAACGTTTATTCACCCGTGACTGAAGGAGTACAAAATACGGAGCAAACGTGGATGGAAACGACGGGAAACGTGGGTTTAGAGGTGGCGACTGGATGAAGAGGTGGAGGAGAATGAAGGACAAATTAGTCCGTGTTAAAAAGTCTCTGGAATACATTAAAACAATGTAAACACATGAGTAAATACACTATCGTGAACCGGATACATGAGTGTCGTGGTNATGTCCAGGCAGACCCCTGAATCCCTCTGTCAGCGCTTCTCTTCAGCGTTCCTCAACAGGAATATCCTGACATGACGCTCACCTCCACTGATCAGGGACATAGGAGGCGGATTTAATGCGACATGACCGTTCAGACTGCAGTCGCTTTCAAAAACTTTGGATATGTTTCGGAATCAGTCCTCGAATGGCTCATATGGATTATTATAGACATTACACAATGCTCTGCTGTTTAATGAATAAAATAGTGCTTAAACAATGGAGATAGCCTGTCTTTCATCAACGCTTTACGCACAGAACAAATTAATCAGCTGCATCTTCAGTGAGTCTCAGCTGTGCCAGGTTAGCTTCTCCGCTCTTCACATATAAGCTGTTGCTTATTTACACACTCATACAATAACTCTAGGCCTAGATCTTCCAACTTACAGCTGGTGTGGAACAAGCTCCACCATGATGCCAACAAAAAAGCAAACTCATTCTTTCTTCTTCTTCTTGTGTTTTTTATTGACGTTCGACAAACTGAAAAAGCTAACTGCTGGCCTTTCATTAGCTACCGGCAAGGAAAATAGCTAACAGCCATTAAGCAGGTAAAGAGCTCCCCCTATAGAACACCTACCCGCTCCACAAAACTATCAATGCAATGCAAAAAGAGGGCTGCCGAGTGGTGTCAAATATAAATATGGTGAAGTTTCTGCTGTCAGTTACTGCTGCATGACCGCTTTCTCAGTCCGCCAGGTAATCCCTCCCTTTGGCACATTTTTCAGACAGGAAGTGTGTGGAGTAAGACTCTGGTAGGGGGTGACTTGCTCTTTAAAGGGACAATAGCCTCTTTTATAAAACAATGCCGCCAATTTGCCACAATGCCGAGGCGGCATCTGGGAGCTTAAGGTCATTTATAAGAGCGCAGACCGTGGCGGTAATGTAACGCCATCGTGTCCTTTTTATAAAAGATTACGCGATGGAAGCATAAAGGAGGTATGAAGAAGGTCTCTGCACTGTCACGGACTTCCGTTTATCTTTGACATATCTTGCTTTTTATTGCAATCAAAGCTGCGCTCGTTACGTTTTTTTCACAAGCCGCTCCTACAGGTGTCTGTCTTCCACAGTCCCTGTGAGCTGTCAGATGATCTGAGCTGCAGCTCTAACGGAGAGAAGCTCTAACGGAGAGAAGCTCCCGGCGCGCTGCATCGCTGCAGTTTATCATCTCAGCTGGTTCTGTTTACAAAACTAAACTTATGCCCGTGTTTACGTTCATTTTCAATATAGTTCCCGGGCCGAAGCTCGGCATTAATTCATCACGTGATCATGACACCACCCTCTGTTGCGCCAAGGCTTAGTGTGCGGTTATAAGACCGGCGAAGCCGCAATATTACTATCAAGTGTGGCGGCACGAAAGCCGCAAAATTCCCGCATCGTCTGCCGCCATAGCACGTTCATAAGACACATCGTTGCGGCAATATTACGCTGATTTGCCAGGATGGTGTGTCTTATAAAAAGGGCTATTGATACCAGTGATATTAAAGAGGTTATTTTACTGTTTGCTTCCTTGTTAGCTGACAAGACATTCCTGGTCCAATTCTGACCTGTATTCAGGTTTTGATGCTATGGGATTTTCCTGGATTAGCACACCTTTATCAACAGCTGTCTTCTTTCTGTAAATTAAATTAGCCAAACTAATTCAGCATCTCAGCAGAACTTGAGGTATTTAGAAGGTATGATCAGCAGAGATGTAGCTTCTGGGACTAGATGGACCCGTCTGGAAAGTGTGCTGAGGGAAAAGTGAATGTTTGTTGTGTATCAATGTCTGAGATTATTTACTCTGTTCAGTTTATTCCTGGAAATCCTGAATGACTGCTCCGATGTGGATGAAATCAAGTTCCAGGAAGATGGAACGTGGTGTCCAATGAGACCGAAGAAAGACGCCGTCAGTCTCTCCTCACAGTCAAGCGCAAAAATAGAGTGTAAGTAGATGGTGTTTCATTTCAAGGGTTATTCTAGGAAGTGACTTTTAGAGTCTCTGCTGGTGTAGGTACCAGATCT
>SSNS01000771.1:45605-58637 GCA_006937985.1 Aphyosemion australe | reverse complement strand
CCAGTTGCCCTGACGTCACATGCAATGAAGACCATGGAAAGGCTACTTCAACCTCATCTAGGGCTGCAGACCCAACACGCTCTGGATCCTCTGCAGATTGCTTATCAGGAGAAGGTGGGAGAGGAAGATGCTACTATCTTCTTGTTACACAGGTCCCTATCTCTCTTGGAAAGAGGCAGTGGTACCGTAAGGACACATTCCTGGATTTTTCCAGCGCCTTTAACAAACACCATACGGCCTATGCTCCTCACAAACAAGCTGTCACGAATGGAAGTAGCACCACAAATGGTGGCATGGATATCTGACAATCTCATCGACAGATGTATGTATGTGCGACTGGGACACTGCAGGTCTGACACTGTGGTGAAGCTTCACTGGAGGGACTGTGCTCTCCCCAGTCCTGTTTAACCTATACACGTCCTACTTTCAGTACAACACAGAGCTATGTCATGTACAGAAGTTTGCAGATGACACTGCCATCCTGGGATGTGTTAAGAGTGGACAGGAGGATGAGTACAGAGGTCTGATTCAGGACTTTGTGACATGGTGTGATTCCAATCACCTGCTCCTAAATATCTCAAAAATAAGAGATAGTGGTGGATTTTAGGTGCTCAAAGCCTCAACTGGAGCCAGTTTACATTAAAGGAGACAAGATGGAGGTTGCACAGCAAATTTAAAAGTGTTAATTTTGGGATGTTGGTCCAATTTAACAGTAAGAATTGTTAATTTAACACTAAAAATAGTTAATGTAACACTAAAAGAGTTACATAGTTGATATGTAACACTGACATGAGAGTTAAACCCGAGTGTTAAAAAGGAGTGATTCCTAATCAACTCTGTAGGAGTCATTTTGGACAAACTAACTCCTGAAAAGCTAACTCTGAACTCCCGTAGCGGCTATAACACCTGCAGAGTTAATTCGCAGACTCCACCCCTTTATTCAAAAGTTGGACTGGTAGCGACTGATTGGCTGCAGAGAGCTGCAGGAGCTGCAGTGGGCGAGGTGCATTGTGGGTAGTCATGTTTTTAGGTAGTTTGCTCTATTTTGGGGTGTTTATGCATGTTTATTTTTGTGGGGTTGTAGTTCTTAGTTATTACTTTGTTCACTGTTGCAAATGTGGTGTTACTTGTTGTGTCACGTTGGCACCATAAGTGAGGAGGCTGGTCACAGGAATGGGACCGCTGTGCCGTTCCACTGTCACAATAAAGAAGTGGAGCATGGTTCACACTAAATGCTCAGGACTCTGCTCCTTGTGTTCCTCTCTCACTGGCTGTCCACAGTCATGAGGTGTACAGAGCATGAGTTAGCTGGAGTTTTTCAGTGTGGCTGTTACACAACAACATGCTCAAATTAACACTGTCACAGTTGATTTCAACACTTTTAAAGTGTCTATATGGGTCCATACCAGTAGGAGTTAATTTAACTCTTTTTGGAGAGTTGGTACTTTAACTCTGATTTAGTGTCAAAAACCAACTCTTCTGGAGTTGAAAATTTAACTCCAGTGTTAAGAGATACTATATTAACGCCAACACCGGTGTTAAATTTTCAACTCCAGAAGAGTTGGTTTTTGACACTAAATCAGAGTTAAAGTACCACCTCTCCAAAAAGAGTTAAATTAACTCTTTCTGGTGTGGACCCATATAGACACTTTAAAAGTGTTGAAATCAACTCTGACGGTGTTAATTTGAGCATGATGAATTTGCTGTGTGTACACACCTATAAATACCTGGGAGTGCAGCTGGATGAAACGTTGGACTGGACTTCTAACACAGATGCTCTGTGCAAGAAAGGGCAGAGCCGACTGTACTTTCTGAGAAGACTGGCATCTTTCAACATCTGCACGAAAATACTACAGATCTTCTACCAGTCTGGTAGCGAGTGTCCTCACATATGCGTTTGTGTGCTGGGGGGGAGGACTTAAGAAGAAGGATACTGCACGCCTGGACAGATTGGTGAGGAAGGCAGGCAGAGTTGTTGGTGCAGAGCTGGACAGTCTGACATCAATGGTGGAGCGAAGGGTGTTGAACAGGATTCTGTTAATCATGGATAACACCCACCACCCGCTCCATAGCGCCATTTCCAGACAGAGGAGCAGTTTCAGTAACAGACTGTTGTCATGGACCTGCTCCACAGATAGACTGAGAAGATTGTTCCTCCCTCAGGCCACAAGACTCTACAATGTCTCCTGGAAGAGGTGTGGATTATAACTATGATCATAACACTGTGGCCCTAATTTGTAATTTAAATATGAGGGAATAGACTGTTGGGCATATATATCAAGTCTGTCTTTCTGGCAGAGGAGAGAAGAAAGTAAAGGATGAATGTGCTGAACTCTTTTTATGATTATTAGTTCTTGTACCCTTTTATCTCTTTTACCCCTAAGGATTAAGGAGGAAGCTTCATGTTTTTATGTTTTTAATTGCTGTTAGCTCGTGAATTTCTCTTTATGAGATGAATAAAGTATCTACCGTAAATCCTCTAATACAGGCCAGGGCCTTTATTTACTCAAGCGCATCCTGGTTCAGGCCTTTATTGGAAGGAGGCCAGAATTAGAGGCAGGCCTATATTTCAATTTGAGCAAAATAAACTACCAGTAGAATGAATAAAAACAAGATTTTGTGTCTATCTGAGCGGTGACTGAAGTCTCACGTGCAAATCAAAAGTGATGATTGGTGGGTTTCACTCACGTGAACCTGCCCTTGCGCTGAACTCAAACAGTGGACAGGAAGTGTTTTGCTCTACTATAAAACACAGCGTGACGGATGAAAGTGAGTGTTCTAAACGAGCTGGCACAGACACGATATCTTCCTTTAGGTTATGACTCATTTAATTTTAAAAGTTGGACTTTTAATACATGCTGGAGGATTTACCCAACGCTGAAGCGATCGACACAACAAACTATCTCGTGTGGCAAATCTCATATTACACTGCAAACCAAAAGCCTTTTATGAGTCTGAAAGCCTATTTTATTTCAGGTTGGTTAACAGTTTAGTGATCCGGAGAAGCTTTAAATGACCGTTGTCTTGTTTATGCTAGGGAGATGTGCTATTTTAGTTATGTAATTAACTCGTTAGCTAATGCTAACGTGAGTACGTGCTAGGATCTACTTATAACTAACGTTTTAAGCCTTTTTAAATCCACATTTCTGGCACATTTGTTTGATTTTATTAAGGTATTAATGCCACGTTAAACACTGAGCTAACTGCTAAAAACATTAGCACTCTAAAAGCTATTTGTGGTCTGCAAATAGCTTTTAGAGTGCTAATGTTTTTAGCAGTTAGCTCAGTGTTGTAACTTGGCAGGTAAACAGTTTGCAATTTGCGGTGAGGACACGTGAAAACAGTATCAAACTATGTACCTGCCACGTTACAACACTGAGCTAACTGCTAAAAACATTAGCACTCTAAAAGCTATTTGTGGTCTGCAAATAGCTTTTAGAGTGCTAATGTTTTTAGCAGTTAGCTCAGTGTTGTAACTTGGCAGGTAAACAGTTTGCAATTTGCGGTGAGGACACGTGAAAACAGTATCAAACTATGTACCTGCCACGTTACAACACTGAGCTAACTGCTAAAAACATTAGCACTCTAAAAGCTAGTGAGGACACATGAAAACAGTATCAAACTGTTTACCTGCTGTTTATGTAGCTGCGTTTCTAAATAACTGTTCAATAAAACGCCATAAAAACCTTTAGTAAGCCCTTACCTGTGATGAAGTGATCACTGCAAACTAGCATTTTCCATTCTGTTTCTGCTCATCTTGCAGCTGGAGATTATGATCCACTAGTCCGCTGTTACCGTAAAACCTGGTATATGTGCGCCTCGAAAAATCGAGTGAGGGCTCACTTTACCGTCGATCTCCGAAAAAAAAAAAAAAAACCACACACCCCACGGTGTTTCTAATAGTAGCCCCGGCCACTATTAGAGACCGGCCTGTATTTACCCCCGCTGACAGCGAGACCGGCTAATATAGGAGACCTGGCCGGTAATGGAATACAGGCCAATATTAGAGGATTTACGGTATCTATCTGTCTGTAATAAAAAAATGAAAAGAGGTGTGTAGGTTGGCAACGTTCACGTCCCTTTAAGAAGCTGTACCACCTCGAGTCACGACAACCCCATGGACAACTTTACATGTAGTCATCGTCCATCGTTATCGAGGTGAACTCCTCAATATACTGTGCTATTGATTTTAGGTAATATCGCCCAGCCCTATGCAGGATAGAGCTTGTTGCCTTAAAGTCTCTCAGTGGTCTCAAGCACAACTCCAAGCAGCCGAATCTGGGTCAGTACCACCAATCCGTGCTGAGAACTTCTCCAGGTTGATTTCCATTTTATGTATGAGTTAAGTATTGTTCATCATATCAAACAAATATCAGCCTGTCGGCTAATTCCTGCTGGTACGAGCCGGTTTAAGGAAATTCCAACAGTGCTGCCCCGGTTTGCTGCAGTTCCGAGTTTTAGTTTATAGTTTGAATCACAATAGACACGCTGTCGCACATTAATGTACCAATAAGTAATATGAAGACGAACACATGAATGTAATATTTTAAAAACATGTACTTTAATAACAGATATAATTTTTATTTTGAGTTCGGGGGCGGGGGGTTGCTGGTCTTGCACGTGCAAGAGTCTCCAAGTCTTAAAAAATTGGCTAAATGAAACATTTCACCATGTCGTCAGCTGTTCTGCTGGTTTCCGTCTCCAAAATGTGTTACCCCAGGTCCAAAGTTTGCTTAAAGTTGTCACATTTTTTCCATTTAGTAACTCATTCACTGCCAGCCATTTTCTGATCAGAAAGCCCCTGACTGCCAGCGTTTTTGAGCGTTTTTACTGTTCTTTGTAGAGTCACAGAACATTGTGCTCTATGTTCATATAAATGCCAAAACTACCAAAAGAAAGAGTAGACTCACTTCTTACATCAGGAAGAATCACTGTATTTCTAGCGTTATCCGTTCTTTCACAATCTGGTGCCCAAGCTTGAGCTGCAGAAGCATTTCTGGTTCGCGCATCGTTTTTTTCACAGCAGCGGCCCAAAACAAACTCGTAATCCATTGACTTTCTGCATCCTGATCACGTGATGTGTGACATACACGGGTGAAGATCCGCTTTAGACACGTGATGTTTGTTCTCACGGTGCGGGGGCTCGCTCCGACACCCGCCCCTTAAAAAAACGCAAACGCAGTGAATGAGTTAATCACAAAGTTTGCGTGGAAAGTCACTTGTGCAGTTTTCAGACCCCGTTTTGTGCATAAGCAGCTTTATAAATGAGGCCCCTGGACTTTTATCATTGATTCATCATGTATCTGTAGGGAACTGCTAAACAGGAACAAGAAGGTTCTTGTTATGTTCTTCCTGTGTGTATTTTTAATCTCCATTGGTTTTTCTTGCTTTAACACAGTGTTATGATGTTTTATTTACCTTAAATCACTGACGGTTTCGGCGACTCACTGTCGCCATCTTCAGAGTCACGCCAACTTGACGGCGTCACTTCCGCTGTTTATTTGCAGGCAGTAGGGGGCGGCAACGCCCCTTACTGCCTGCAAATAAACAGCGGAAGTGACGCCGTCAAGTCGACGTGACTCTGAAGATGGCGACAGTGAGTCGCCGAAACCGTCAATGATTTAAGGTAAATAAAACATCGTAACACTGTGTTAAAGCAAGAAAAACCAATGGAGGAACGAGAAGGGTTTGGACCCCTGGGCTCAGACACAGATTCACATCAGACCTCTATGTCCAGGTTTATGATCTTCACTCTGGTGTCAGAAACTATCAAACATCTTAGTCTGATGATGATGTTTGTCAAAAGTAAAGGTTAGATATAGGAATGCTGTCTGCTGACGTCTAACCTCCCTGACAGCAGGATTATACTCTGACGTTTTACCTTTCAGCCGCCGCTCTGCTGCGCCACCTGTCAGTGGTACCAAACTCTACAGAACCCAGCTCCACCAAAAAGGCTGATGTGATTGATCTGACTGTAGAAAGCTCCTCATCCTCTGATGAGGAAAAGGACTTGGAGCCCCCACTGAAGAAGCAGTGTGTTTACATTGCTAAGAAAGAGGATCTACATGCAAAAGGGTGAGAATATTCAGATGATGCTCTTCACCTTAGCGTCACTAATTCAACAACACTGATACCTAATTAACTTCAGTTTTAAAAATGTATTTATTTTTTATTTAACCTTTATTTAACCAGATGAGTCGATTGAGAACTCATTCTCATTTACGACGATCTGGCCAAGAGGCAGCAGCATAGATGACGGTCTGTATGAGATCTGTTTCAACAGGCAGAGTGTCTCAAAGTTAAATAAACAAGTTTAGTAACCATGATTTCCTTTGCAGCTCATGTCCACCTAGAGCAGGGGTTGGCAACCCAAAATGTTCAAAGAGCCATATTGGACCAAAAAAACAAAAATCAAATCTGTCTGGAGCTGCAAAAAATGAAAAGCCTTATATAAGCCTTATATGAAGGTAACACAGGTTGTAAGTGTATATTAGCCTATTATCAAAATGACTAAGTAGGCTACAAATACATAATGAGCATTCATGATTAAATGTTTATGTCCCTGCAGCGCATCCTGGAGAGAATGACACACCACGTGACTCTGCTGTACGATATTTGGTGCTTTAGGTTTAACTTCCACTACAATATTAATCAGTGGTATTAATTTGATCATTTCTTCTTGAGCCCATCACAGCTCACATACCTGCATAACAGCGCTGTCTGTTTGATATCGATCACATCACACGACTCATCACAGGATGGAGCTGAATTAATGTCTTTGATTTGCTGATTGGTGACGTCGCCTCTCATTTTAATGGTCCTTGTCTTTGTGGACAACGGTTTTCCCCGCTTTTATATCTCAGGTTGCACAAAACTTGCAGCAGTAGTGGAGTTTGGAGATGTAATCCACTTCTTAAATCTACTTTTGCTCTCTTCTAATTTCTCCAGAAGTAGCCTACTGCAATTGCACTTTTTCTCTCACTCCCAACTGGGTAGTCGGCTGCAAATTTAGCATGCCTTCCCTGGAAATGTCTTTTCATATTATGGGCTCGACACACGGGAGGCGACAAACGACCGCGATCAGCGAAACTCATCGCTATCGCTTTTATAAGCTGACACACGGGAGGCGACATGCGGCAAAAGCCAGCGACGCCTCTGTTCCAGGGAGAATAGCGAGTCCTCCATTGTTTGATTGGCCTTCAGATTGGAGGGAATTTGGGGTTATTAAAGCAGTTCAGAGTTTAAAAAGCGGTAGATGTGAAGTCTCACAAGGTTTTGCGAGCGACAGCAGTGAAAAGTTGAAGTTTTTCCAGGTAATCCTTCCGCGTCGACAATGAAAGCAAATAATTGGGTCCATTCTTCCTTGAATCCTCTGTTCTCATCAGCTGTCTTTCTCTTTTTCCCTTTGGGATCCACGGCCCTGACACACCCGCCGGTTTGTTTACATCCATCTGCCTGGCACGGGGCCGCGCTGAAACTTGACAGAAATGTTAAAATTTAATATTTATTATGCACATTTTTACAGCATTGGAAAACATTAAGAGTGTTTGTCCTCCTGCAGTAACCATATTAAAACAAAAAATATATCCCCCATCCATTTTCATACATTTGTGACGAAGCTCCAGGGAGCCACTAGGGGTCGCTAAAAGAGCCGCAGGTTGATGACCCCTGACCTAGACTGTTGGGCTTAAATGCAAGATAGAAATAAGGACTACAACAAAGTAGTCTGAGAAAAGATAAAACTACCAGACCCAGTCCTTCATAGGAGATCCTTCACTGTCGTAGCAAATTCCTACGCTTCTGTTATTGCTGTTCATTCCTCATAATTTTACACAACCTATGAAAACACCCATGAACTGTTATTGGTGACGGCCACAGCTGAACTGTCTTACAAACCCTGATAGTGAACGTGATTCTACCAAGCAGGCAAATCTGTGTGTATCTAAGTTTTTGAAGTTCCCACAGTTCATGAATGCAGCAGAAAAGAGGCGGGGCCTCCAGCCCTGTTGTTGACTGTCAATCATGCTTCCCCGCCCACTTCTGTTAGATCAGAGCCAAAATTTAAATTAAAAAAAACTTGAAAGTATAAACAGTTTTGAACTGAAACAAAACAAATGTGAATAAAAATGTAACTTAAAACTTAACTTAATTAAAACGTTTTCAAGCTGAAAGAAAAAAATAGTTTCTCTTATTATTTTCAGTCCTTTTTTTGTTTTTCAAACTGGGAGTTCAAAATCTGACATTTAGTTTCAACTTTTATTTTTTCAGTCCAAACATATTCTGGCACTGTCTCGGCTCCTTGCACATTATTTTTATTTACACAAAATACAAAAGTTGTGTCCTGGTTGTCCTGCTCAGGAACGGGGGCCAAATGTAATAAAAATGCTAAAGATGAAGTTCACTCATTTTTCAACACATCTCCAGTGATCTCTAGTATAAATGAATGCCTTGTGAGTGGATCTCTGTGGTGCTCCTGTTTCAGCAAGTAGCAGTTAACTGGAGCATGTCCCCCACACCAGTACACCACGGCCTTAACTGTTGATACAAGGCAGGATGGATCCATGCTTTCATGTTGTTGACGCCAAATTCTGTCCCTACCATCTGAATGTTGCAGCAGAAATGGAGACTCATCAGACCAGGCAACATTTTTCCAATATTCTGTTGTCCAGTTTAGGTGAGTCTGTGTGAATTGTAGCCTCAGTTTCCTGTTCTTAGCTGACAGGAGTGGCACCCGGTGTGGTCTTCTGCTGCTGTAGCCCATCTGCCTCAAGGTTCCACGTGTTGTGTGTTCAGAGATGCTCTTCTGAAGACCTTGGTTGTAACGAGTGGCTATTTGAGTTACTGTTGCCTTTCTATCAGCTCCACCAGTCTGGCCATTCTCTTCTGACCTCTGGCATCAGCAAGGCATTTTCACCTCACTGGATGTTTTCCCTTTTTGGGACCATTCTCTGTAAACCCTAGAGATGGTTGTGCATGACAATCCCAGAAGATCAGCAGTTTCTGAAATACTCAGACCAGCCCGTCTGGCACCAACAACCATGCCACGTTCAAAGTCACTTAAATCACCTTTCTTACCCGTTCTGAAGCTCGGTTTGAACTGCAGCGGATTGTCTTGACCATGTCAACATGCCTACATGCATTGAGTTGCCACCATGTGATTGGCTGATTGGTCATTTTGTTAACGAGCAGTTGGACAGGTGTACCCAATAAAGTGGCCAGTGAGTGTAGATCTGAGTTGCTTTTGAAATCCAAGCGTTTTTCCGTCTATTTTCCACAAAAAGGTTTCTTAGTGAACTT
Source organism: Aphyosemion australe (assembly GCA_006937985.1). Taxonomy (NCBI): domain Eukaryota; kingdom Metazoa; phylum Chordata; class Actinopteri; order Cyprinodontiformes; family Nothobranchiidae; genus Aphyosemion; species Aphyosemion australe. Next base: position 49,340 of record SSNS01000771.1, on the reverse strand, counting down.
GGTCTTTAAGTGTTGATCTACATCAGCAGCCTGCTAGTGGGGGCCACACAAAATCACTTTAGCTAGTTGTCAAAGAGCTCTACTCAGAGTAACTCGGACTGGTGCAGCTCAGCCCGACCACAGTTTCCAAGAGCACGGTTCGGTGTTTTTCCTCTACTTTCTCCCCAATATTTAGTCCCTGTTCTGTTGAGGTCACTGGCAAGGCTGAGTCAGGCTAGCAGCGCGACTGTGGCCGCTGATTGGCTAGGGGGCGGAGTCACTGCCTGCAGCCATTTCCTGGTTCAGAGTCTGACAAAAAGCCATAAAACTGAGCAGAATGTCCAGCAACACCACCATTTTTCTGCTGAGTTGTGTTTCTGTGGAGCATACAGGTTACCTCACACTGTTTACTGATCATCTCATGATGTTTTTGTGTGCCCCACCCCCACCATGTCAGGACTAGTGTAAAGGTGTGATAACCTCCATGTGTTTGTTATCAGAGTGTTGTCGTACCAGCCCTCCATGCATGTACCAAGCGTTCAGACCCTGGAGCAGTCGTGTCTGACCTCCTCCCTGGCTGACTATACCGTGCCCTTCCATCCATCTAACCTGGCTGCCATCCCTGCAGACATGCAGAGTGAGTTAGCCCGATAGGTTCTGTTAGCTCCATCTGCGTTGTGGTGCTGATTCTACTTTAATCTTCTTGTCTCTTACCTGCAGGTATCGATTTGTTCTCGTTAATTCAATCAGATCCTCAGGTAAGCTCAAAGGAGTTTCTGTTGTTCAAAGCTGTCTTGTTTCTGAGAAATAAGCTGGAGCTGCTGTAGTTCCTCTCTAGTGGGTCAGCAGGATTAATTGCTCTTTTCAGTTTTGGAGTCACCCTAGTCTGCTGTCCCTACTGCAGTCAGAACCCACTTAGAAAACAGGTGAGACTGGAAAAAATTAAAATCTGGTGCAAAAGTCCACTTATGTCAGTAATCCAGCTCAGCCTGAGAGACCGTCTAAAGGCTCAGGAACCCTCTGCAGGTGTTCTGGATTCATCAGCTGATTTGAGTGTGACACTTTGAGTCTAGAATGTTGAACCATTTGTCAATATTCTGATTGAGATTCTGAATGTGGGGATTTCATCAGCTGTAGCCAGAATCATCACAATTAGACCAAAAAAAGTCACCACCTGGATTAATCTAAGAAAATACAGTGAGATGCGAAAGTTTGGGCAGCGTTGTCAATCTTCATGATTTTCCTGCATAAATCGTTGGTTGTTATGATAAAAACTATCAGTTAGATCTGTCATCTAGGAGACACACAGTGATGTTTGAGAAGTGAAACCAAGTTTCTAGGATTTACAGAAAGTGTGCAATAATGGTTAAACTAAATTAGGCAGGTGCATAAATGTGGGCACTGTTGTCATTTTATTGATTCCAAAACCTGTAGAACTAATTACTGGAACTCAGAACTGGTTTGGTCTGCTCAGTGACCCTTGACCTCCACACACAGGTGAATCCAGTTATGAGAACGAGTATTTAAGGGGCTAATGGTAAGTTTCCCTCCTCTCACAACAACTCTCAATGAGCTGAAAACAAAGATGGTTCACCATCATGGATTAGGGGAAGGATCCAGAAAGCTGTCTCAGAGATTTCAGCTGTCTGTTTCCACAGTTAGGAACATATGGAGGAAATGGAAGATCACAGGCACAGTTCAAGTTAAAGCTTGGTTTATGCTTGACGCGTCCGCGAGGTCCGCAAGGCTCCGCGTGGCAAAATTACATCATTTTAGCAACCACGCCCCTCTGCGTGTCCGCGCGGCCCAAAGTTTCCGCACCGCGCACCTAGGAAATTTTCTAACTACGCGGATGGTCCTGCGTGGAAAAACATGGTGGACTGCAAGAGCTCATACTGGCGGAGGTTCGTAAATACAAACATCTCTATGATTCAGCCCATAAAGATCACCATGATCAAAATATTGTTAATAATTTGTGGAGTAAAATTGCTGTCACACTCGGAAAAGACGAGAAGCAGTAAAAAAGTGTAAAACATCAGTGATTTCTACTTCTACTATGGTGTAGTGTTTTAATGCATGCCGTAGAGCCTACATGCCACCCCACACTCTGGGAGAATATTGGCTCACAGTGGAGGCAAGCCGCAGAAGGTAGGAAGGAACTATAAATGCTGCAAAGTCCGACACGCGTCTCATTTCCGCGCGAATGTACATACGTCAAGCACAAACCGAGCTTAAGGCTCCAAGTGGCAGACCAAGAAAAAGGATATTTATCTGGGATAAACAGAAGCGACGAATGGTGAGAAGAGTCAGAGTCAACCCACAGACCAGCACCAAAGACCTACAACATCAACTTGCTGCAGATGGAGTCACTGGGCATCGCTCAACTATTCAGTGCGCTTTACACAAGGAGATGCTGTATGTGAGAGTGATGCAGAGGAAGCCTTTTCTCCACCCACAGCACAAACAGAGCTGCTTGAGGTCTGCTGAAGTACATCTGGAATAAGGTGCAGTAGACTGAGGAAACCAAAACTGAGTTATTTGGGCATAACAAGGAGCGTTATGCATGGAGGAGAAAGAACACAGCATTCCTGCTACCTCCAGTAAAACGTGGTGGTGGTCCCATCATGCTGTGGGGCTGTGGCCAGTGCAGGGACTGGGAATCTTGTTAAAATTGAGGGACGCATGGATTCCACTCAATATCAGCAGATTCTGGAGACCAATGTCCAGGAATCAGTGACCAAGCTGAAGCTGCACCGGGTTAGGGTTAGGACGACCCTAAACACTGCTCAACATCTACTAAAGCATTGATGCAGAGGAACAAGTCCAACGTTCTGGAACGGCCATCTCAGTCCCAGACCTGAAGATTATTGAACATCTGTGGTGTGAGTTAGAGAGAGCTGTCCATGCTCAGAAGCCATCACACCTGAATGAACTAGAGATGTTTAGTAAAGAAGAATGGTCCAAAATACCTTCAACCAGAATCCAGACTCTCATTGGAAGCTATAGGAAGCGTTTAGAGGCTGTTATTTCTGCAAAAGGAGGATCTACTAAATATTGAGTTTGTTTCTTTTTTTGTGGTGCCCAAATATATACACCTGCCTAATTTAGTTTAAACCATTATTGCACACTTTCTGTAAATCCTAGAAACTTTGTTTCACTTCTCAAACATCACTGTGTGTCTCCTAGATGATAGATTTAACTGAGACGTTTTTATTGTAACAACCAACGGTTTATACAGGAAAATCATGAAAATTAACACGGCTGCCCAAACATTTGCATCCCGCTGTAGGTAGGAGCCTCCTATTGGATAATGACTGCATGGGCGATTATCTTTCAGCTGCAACACGTTCTTTAACCCAACTGGAGCAATGAGTTGCTTCTCATTTCTTCAACAACCATGTGGAAAGACATATCTTGTGGTAAAGATGTTAGTCTGTTTGAGAAGGGTCACATCATTGGCATGCATCAAGCAGAGAAAACATCTAAGGAGATCGCAGAAACGACTAAAACTGGGTTCAGAACTGTCCAACGCATTATTAAAAACTGGTGTGATGAGTCCAGATGGACCCTGTTCCAGAGTGATGGGTGCATCAGGGTAAGAAGAGAGGCAGATGAAGTGATGCACCCATCATGCCTAGTGCCTACTGTACAAGCCTGTGGGGGCGGGGCTATGATCTGGGGTTGCTGCAGTTGGTCAGGTCTAGGTTCAGCAACAGGATGTGCTCCAAGAATGAGGTCAGCTGACTACCTGAATAT
>SSNS01000771.1:23653-26200 GCA_006937985.1 Aphyosemion australe | reverse complement strand
GTTTTGTACTAAATGACATTAAAGAGCATTAAATGTTCTTTAAATGTCATTCTATAGTTTTTGGAAGTATTAGTTCATTTCTGACTAAACAGCTGAACTCTAATAAAAACTGACGTTGCTGCTTAGGCTCCAGGCAGGACACAGGGTCAGGCCTGAAGAGGAACAGGTTAGCTGTTACAGTTATGTTACTAATCTATTCTAAACAATGTCAACTCATTCACGCAAAGTAGATTTGTATTTCATTATCTGAAAGAATCTGATTAGTTAAAAAACTAAATATGTTTAGTTTGAGTTTAAAAACAGGAATGTCACTATTTTCCTTTTCCTTTTTTTTTTTAACATTATTGATGTATTGAAATAGAGAAAGCAACTTGTGAATACATGCATGTTAATATAGGTAGTAAGCATATTTACACATGGTAGTATCAATGTGAATAAATCGTACTTTCATGGTGTAAACGTAGCTTACGCTCTCCAAAAGGTTGGAGACCCCTGCTCTGGAGGTTTCTTCTTGTTAAAAGGGAGTTTTCCTCTCCACTGTCGCTACATGCTTGCTTAGTGTGAGGATTGCATCAAGACACTGACACTAGTCAGTGTCTTGATGCAATCTGCTGGGTTCCTTATATAGGAAACGTTTTTACTGATTGGCTTAATGAACTGAACTGTATTGGAATGTTTACTTTGTGAAGATCCTTGAGACGACTCTTGTTGTGATTTGGTGCTATAGAAATAAACTGAATTGAATTGAACTTTTTTTTCATGACACCATGATATCAACCTGCTCAGCAGACTAGTGGTATGGGTGTGTGCTCTGAGACTAAGAAGTCATGGGTTCAAATCCACAGACAGTTCATTCATGAATATTGTGATGGACTGTGTCAAAAGCAGCACTGAGGTCCAACAAGACCAGAACAGACACAAGATTCTTATCTGAGGCCGTGAGAATATCATTTGTAACTTTCACTAATGCGGTTTCAGTGCTGTGATACTCTCTAAAACCTGACTGAAATTACTCAAACAGATCATTAGTGTTTAGATACTCAGATACTCGATTGGCCACTATTTTCTCAAGGACTTTAGATAAAAATGGGAGATTAGATATTGGTCTATAATTCATTAGGTCATCTGGATCCAGAGAAGGGTTCTTAAGTAGAGGTTTAATTACAGCAACCTTAAACTCCTGTGGTACGTATCCATTTACTAAGGATAGGTTAATTATATCTAAAATGGAGGCAGTAACCAAAGGAAATGCTTCTTTAAATAATTTGGTTGGGATTGGGTCTAAAATACAAGTTGAAGGTTTAGATGAAGCTAATATTTTTGATAACTCTGAAAGCTCAACTGCATCAAAACAGTTCAAACACAGATGAGGTTCTACAGTTACCTCAGATGCTGCCTCACTTACTGAGGAAGAAGAAATCGTGTTGGGGAGGATGCTGATGATTTTGTTTCTAATAGAAACTATTTTATTAGTGAAGAATCCCATAAAGTCGTTGCTGCTGAAGGCTAAGGGAATAGCTGGCTCAGAGCTATGATTCTGTGTAAGTTTAGCAACTGTACTGAAAAGAAATTTAGGATTATTCTTATTCTCCTCAATTAGTGATGAATAATATGCAGTTCTAGCTTGTCGAAGCTTATTTTTATAAAGCACTAGACTATTTTTCCAGGATAAGTAGAACTCTTCCCGGTGTGTAGAGCGCCATGTTCTCTCCAAGTCTGTTGTTGTCGTTGTGTCCTTGTGCAAGACACTTAACCCGCCTTGCCTGTTGGTGGTGGTCGGAGGGACCAGTGGCGCCAGTGCTCGGCAGCCCCGCCTCCGTCAGTGCGCCCCAAGGCAGCTGTAGCTACGATGTAGCTCATCCCCACCAGCGTGTGAATGTGTGGATGACTGATTGTGTTGTGAAGCGCCTTGTGGGGTTGTAGAACCCTAATGGTGCGTTCACACCGTCCTTGACGTATGCGTCAAACAACGCATACTTCGTGGCGTTTTGACGCCTATATATTTTTGACGTTGACGCAGCTTGCGTTGACGCAGCTTGCGTTGACGCAGCTTGCTTTGACGGTTGCGTCAGCCCCACGGGGAGGGGAAGGGAGGAAAGAGCGTATGCGCGGCTCTCTGTTGCCGGATGTTTGTAACAATGGCGGATCGTTAACGTTGAAAAAACACTCACCCGACACGCCAAGGTCCTTTTTATTCTGATCTCGGTAGGCGTAGCAGGTCGGGTCATACATTTCACGCTGGTTACAAACAGCTACGATCAGTTTGTCCTCCATAGCTGAATGAATTCGCCTTCTTCCCTCGCTCTGCTGTGACTATCAACTCGCGCTCTGATTGGTTGACGCTTGTAAAGCGACGCAGAAAGTTCAGCTAGCTGAACTTGCTTTGACGTTTGCGTTGCAAGCGTTGCAAGCTTTGACGCTTGCGTCAAAGCTTGAAAAGCGTGAAAAGTATCAAGCTTTGATGCGCCCAACGCTCACAAAGCTGACGCGCCTTACCATAGACTTAACATTGAAACTTGACGCTGGCGACGCATACTTTATGGCCGG
>SSNS01000771.1:13653-18653 GCA_006937985.1 Aphyosemion australe | reverse complement strand
CTCCATGCTCTGGACACTACGCTGACAGACACAGCAAACCTTCTTGCCACGGCTCGCATTGATGTACCATCCTGGATGAGTTGCACTACCTGAGCCACTTGTGTGTAGAATTAGTCTCATGCTACCACTAGAGCAGTGGTTCTCAAACTTTTTTACCCAAGTACCACCTAAAACCTATGTAGGATCTTCAAGAACCACCATGATTTTGGACATTAAAATAGTGCAAAATTGGACTGTTTTAGTACAGGAATTTTTTGTAGAAAAACCGGATTATGTATAGTTTGAATGCTGTTTATTATGTTTTTACTTCAACATCAACACATCTTTTATATTTTAAATGAAGTGAATTGTACATTGAAGTACACTGAAACCAAAGTAAAGATTGTTGTGCAAAAACCCACTAGGCCATTTACAAATGAGCTGCACAAATAATCTGAGCTGCACGGCACATATGGAGAATGATCAGTAATGGTGGTATTATGAACTGTACAGCAATAAGAAAACCAACTGGAGTGAGTCATTTAAAAGTGAAGAACAAACCGTTCATTAACCATCATATTAGTCATTTTGAAGACTCGTAGCCTACAGAAGCTAATGAGATGGGTGTGCTTGACTCTGTGAGCAGTTTTGAAATGTCCGGCTCAATAGAGGACAGCTTCAGCCTGAGATCATCTTCTGCATCTAGGCTGCTTGTGTGTGTACATTTAATCAGAGTGAGGGATGAGAAGCCTTTCTCACACAGGTAAGTTGTTGTAAAAGCTCAGGGTACTCACTTTGTCTCTGTCTCCAGAAGTCCAACAGTGATTCTCTTTTAAAAGCAGACACCAGTGTCTCATCCCAGTTCAAGTAAAGGTTCTTGCTCCTCTCCTGTGAGGTTTTCTGGCACGTTGGACACATCAGAGTCAAAGGGCCGTCTCATCCAGTTGTTCTCTGTGTTCACGGGGAAATATTCCAGCAGCTGCTCCCGTAGCGCAGCAAGCTGTGTGAGGATGTTGTTTTTGACATCATTTGCAATGGTCAACTCGTTGTCAGAAAGGAAACTTGACAAAGTGGGGAAAGATGAAACATCACCTGCACTGACCTTGTTTTCCTTGCATGCTGGTTTCATAGCGTCATTAAGGCCTTCTCCACAAACAACACACTGTGGTCTGGGTTGATCTTCTGTACCTCGCCAGAAAAATCCAAACTTTATACAGGATGGATCATATTTTCTTGACATTTTATGTGGTTTCTTGCTCGTCTGCGCCACCACCACCACGTCATGTTCCTCATCGTTGTTGCGGCTTGCATTTGTAAGAGATTCAGTCATTATCTTGGTTTTCCGCTCTGTTAAGGCTGGTTTATACTCTCTGTGAGCTCCGCAACGGAGAGACGCGCACGGAGCGTCGGAAAGGTTTTCACATTCAAACTTCTGTTCAGGCAGCGGAGTGCTGCAAAGCAATTCCCCGCCAGGACAACAGAGGGCGTAGCGCTATTCTGTGATATCCTGCCACCATGACACTCATGTATCCAGTTCACGATAGTGTATTTACTCATGTGTTTACATTGTTTTAATGTATTTCAGAGACTTTTTAACACGGACTAATTTGTCCTTCATTCTCCTCCACCTCTTCATCCAGTCGCCACCTCTAAACCCACGTTTCCTGTCGTTTCCATCCACATTTGCTCCGTATTTTGTACTCCTTCAGTCACGGGTGAATAAACGTTCATATTTTCGGACTTTTCCGCGATGCGTTCTTCAATCTATTCTGGGTCTGCCGCTAAATTTTTTTTTTACTTATTAACGGAGCAACAGCGGTGCTGGTGACGAAGTTACAGGAAGCGTCATCCTGACCAATCACAAGCTTGCGGTCTCCGTCACTTTCAACAGATGTTTAAAATTTGGGGCATGTCTCCGTCACCCTCCGCGAGCCAGTCGGAGAGCCCTTGAGCCAACACAAAGACAGGAGGCTGCCACCTTGGAATCACGTGAGGGGAGAACGCGCTGTGATTGGTCACTTGGAAAATTTCAGCTCAGCCGGCTGCTCACGTTGTGCGCACACGGCAAGTTTCTGCCCCCCGTGGGGCGGAAAGTATCAAACCGGTTTGATTTTCACCTCAGCGTCTCATGAGGCAGAAAACTCAGTGAAAATTAGGCGCACACAGCGAGGAATCTGCTGAGCAAACGGCCTCGAATGACCGGTAGCTCAGCTATTGGCTCTTGTGTGCGGCAGGCTTTAGATCCCCTACCCACAGTTTTGGTTAAATCTTGCCTATCCTCCCTGCTCCCTTCCATAACGGCCATTATTCGTTCCTCATGGGTCATTCCTCCTTGGATCAACGACCTAAACCTGTATTTCAATAGGTTTGATCAAGCATCCACTCCTCCCCCCACGCAGCTGCATTCACACAACCCAACACCTGGACCCCCTACAGCCACAGCCCTTCACACGTCTGGCTCCCCCATTCAAACCACCATAGATCTTCATGGACTCAGCCACCCCCTCAGCATGGAGCCCTCCTGCCCACTCCTCTGCTTTACAGCAGGCCAGGTGAGGAAAGAGCTGATGAAGATCAAAGCAAAGAAAGCTGCTGGACCAGGCGGAATTAGCTCCAGGCTCCTTAAGTCCTGTGCTGATGAACTGTGTGGAGTTATGGAGCATGTCTTCAACCTGAGTCTCAAGCTGAGGGTGGTACCACAGCTCTGAAAGACCTCCTGTGTGGTACCAGTGCCAAAGACACCACAAGCTAGAGACCTCAGCAGCTACAGGCCGGTGGCTCTCACATCCCACCTGATGAAGACACTGGAGAGACTGATCCTGGGACACCTCCGGTCCACGGTGGGACCTTCGATGGATCCGCTGCAGTTCGCCTACCGACCAGGTATTGGAGTGGAAGATGCAGTCACCTTTCTCCTACATCGCACTCTGGCTCACCTGGAGAAGCCCGGCAGCACTGTGAGAATCATGTTTTTTGATTTCTCCAGTGCTTTTAACACCATCCAGCCGATGCTTCTGAAAGCCAAGCTGGAGAGGGCAGGGGTGGACCTTCACCTGGCAGAGTGGATCCTGAATTATCTCACAAACCGGCCCCAGTTTGTGAGAGCCAGGGACTGTGTCTCTGACTTGCTGACCTGCAGTGTGGGCGCCCCCCAGGGGACTGTCCTGGCACCCTTTCTCTTCACCCTCTACACTGCTGACTTCAGACACAACACGAACAGCTGTGTTCTGCAGAAGTTCTCAGATGACTCTGCGATTGTCGGCCTGATCACCGAGGACGACGATGTGGAGTACAGAGGACTGACGCAGAACTTTGTGGACTGGTGTCAGCAAAACCACCTCCTGATCAACGCGGGGAAGACAAAGGAGATGGTGGTGGATTTTCGAAGACGTCGGCCTGCCGTTCCTTCACCGGTGAACATCCAGGAAACGGACATTGAGAGTGGACTCGTATAAATACCTGGGTGTTCACCTGAACAATAAACTGGACTGGTCTCACAACACGGACGCGCTGTACAGGAAGGGCCAGAGCAGGCTCTAACCTCCTGAGGAGACTGCGGTCTTTTGGAGTGAAGGAGACACTCCTGAAGACCTTCTATGACTGTGTGGTGGCACCAGCCATCCTGTACGGTGTGGTCTGTTGGAGCAGCAGCATCACAGAGAGAGAGAGGAAGAAGCTGGACAGAGTGATCAGGAAGGCCAGCTCTGTCCTGGGCTGTCCTCTGGACTCAGTGCGAGAAGTGGGTGACAAGAGGGTCCTGGCTAAATTTAGATCCATGCTGCTGCCACGAGTCACACCCCCTGCAGGACGACCTGTGTGCCCTGGAGAGCAGCTTCAGTAGCCCCGTTTCCTTTATCGGAACTTCGGGGTAAATTTACCAGAAGTTCCCGACTTGCGCTTGTGTCCACTTGACCGGGCCGGCCGAACGGCCGTTTTCTGGGCCGTTTTCCAGAACCTTCTGAGTACCTGATCAGGGGTAGGTACTCGGAACGGCCCGATGGAGTCGCTGAGCGGAACCTTCGGTTAACTCACGCTGATTGGTTGTAACTCCGTAGGAAATTACATCAGCAGTCGACGTTCTCCAAAACAACCGGCAGTAATAAAATTAGAAGAGTTGCTAGTGAAGCAGAATGGAAGCGAACGGAATAGGCGTAGTGTTTAAAATTAAACTCCCGACACCGGAACACAAGGCGGAATTTCCCCACAGCTGTTACTAAACTCCGCATCAGAAAACACTGAGGAATTCCCCCACTGTTAAACTTCGCACCGGAAAACACCTTGGAATCCCCCCACATCGCTTTAATTCACGGGGCTTTGTTGTCTCAAAGAGCGCTGTAAAAACTGAGCTTCTGGTCATTGAACGCCACATTTTACATCATGCAGCTGGTCTCGTCCTCTGAATGGATTAAATTATGATAAACTTCAACAGAATAAATACTTTTAATGTTATTATTGTTACTGTGGACGCTTTCTGGCGCTGATCAGTGAAATCACTCACTGCCGAAGCAGTCGCGATATGCTGACGTCTGTGCAAAGTCCTGAAAGAGCTGAATTTGAATGGAGACAGAACAGCTGAGAGGACTGGGACATTTGAATCTCCCGGTCCTTTCCCCGTCCCAGGATTTACCCTGAAGTTCCGATAAAGGAAACGAGCCTAGTGACAGACTGATCCACCCTCGCTGTGTGAAGGAGAGATACCGCAGGTCTTTCCTTCCTGCAGCTGTTAGACTCTATAATGGTCAATCCTAATATGTAACACATACATCTGTAACATACCACTACAACTGTCATCACCTTCCAATACATGTGCAATACTTACTACTACTACTGTTATTATGTGCAATAATTATCAAACTCACAATTCAATACTTTTTAATTCAAGTTATTTACTTAAATACTTTTGTGTGATATTGTTTGTGTACTACTCATATTTTACTTTACTTCACCTTACTTTACTGTACTTGTGCTGTTGCAATACTGCAATTTCCCCACTGAGGGACAAATAAAGGTATTCTTATTCT
>SSNS01000770.1:114869-150328 GCA_006937985.1 Aphyosemion australe | reverse complement strand
CACATCTAGTTGTTTATAAGAGACAGTGCTGGGACTTGACTTGAGACTTGCATGTGCTGGGACTTGACTTGAGACTTGCATGTGCTGGGACTTGACTTGAGACTTGCATGTGCTGCGACTTGACTTGAGACTTGCATGTGCTGCGACTTGACTTGAGACTTGCATGTGCTGGGACTTGACTTGAGACTTGCATGTGCTGGGACTTGACTTGAGACTTGCATGTGCTGGGACTTGACTTGAGACTTGCATGTGCTGCGACTTGACAACTGTAACCAGAATAAAGACAAGGCTTTACGTTGGTGGAAATAAGGCTGAGACCCGGCTGGACTAGAATAACTCGAGTGTGTTTGATGAGTGTGGTTTCCACACACCGGGTGCATCCTCAGTCCTCTGTCAGTTTGAATGAAACAGCTAGTCATAACAACGTTAACCCTCAGTGAGGTGACATTTTCCCCTCTCTGTTTTTCCAACACGGTTTCCGGTAAATGATCGCTGAACGCCGTGTAATGAGCTGCTTTCATTTACTTCTAATTGAATCCTGCTTAAGACGCACATCTCTGCTGCGTTCTCCAGAAAGGCTTCGACCACGAACATCGTTCGTACGACCTTTGATTAACCTTTGGAAAAATAAAGACGTTGTTTATTAATCAAACACAGTCTCAATAGCATCACTGAAACGATTTGAGCTGTTTGCTTTAGCAGAAACACAAACAAAGGTTTTTTTGGTATCTTTTTTTAAACCATAAAAACTTATTTAAAGCTTCATTAAAGCTGCATGGGTCATTAAGACGCCCGAGTGTGACGTGTTCATGTGCAGACTCGTGTGTGGAGCTGCACATGAACACGGATAACAGGCTTATTAAACTAAAGTATTTAATGGTACCTTTTTTATGTGGGAGGAACATTTGTAACCTCAATGAGCTCTTCAGCGTGTCTGCTCGGTGGTAATTACGCACGTTGGTGTCACTCCGGATCCGGTTTATTAAAATCCAGCCCTTATCCCGGCCTCGTCTTTATCCGGGGCCTTTTGTGTTTGACTTTGTGATCAAACAGGAGACAAAGTTTTAATTGGTCCAGTAAAAGGCTGGAGTGGTGGCAGCAGCGCAGAGGAGGAGGAAGACAAATAACTCAGCTGAGAGACTGACACTCGGCTCTGGAAAGCTGCACACTGATGCATGGACCCATCCATTTATGCATTTATCAATGACCACCTATTGATCTGTGCTTTTACGTCAATCTCTCTAATTAACAATAAACTTCACTGTTATTCTCCTAACCTGCATGATGCCTCTGATTTTCAGATTTTATTCATGAACAAGATCGACCTTTTTCAAGACAAGATTTTACATCATGGCCGACACCTGCGGCTGTACCTGTCACAGTTTAAAGGTACGACTGATGTCAGAAGGTTCTGGTTCTGTGCACATTCAAAGAAAACGACTTTAGTCCCTCCACCTCTCTGAAGCAGGCTCTGGACTACATGTTTTTTAAACCTTTTTTATGTTTTGGTTTTTATGATGTTTTATGGGTTTTATGACCTGAGTGTGTTGATCTGTCTTGGCCAGGACACTCTTATAAATGAGATTTTTAATCTCAAGGGTTTTCTTTCCTGGTTAAATAAAGGTTACATACATTAGAAAAAGTCTAAAACATATTAGAAAAAATTAAACTATCTTTAATAATCTAACCTCTCAGAGAACAAAATACATTTTATTTTTACAGTTTTTTACTCATTTGGGGGCAGTGAAGGCTATAAATGAATGCAAATTTAAAATATTATACAAATAGTCATATTAATATTTAGGTATAAAAATAGAATGCAATGATTTTGAACTTTTTATTCAAACATATTTGTTAGGATTCATTTAGCTTAGTAGTTTTACATATTCTTTCCTTCAGATTGAGGGACTAAATTGAGCTCTACCAAGCTTTGACCTGCCCCCAAAAGCTTAAAGGAACCAGTTCATGCTATTTGGGTTTTGGGAACGGAGGTGCCTACTGGGGCCAGCAGGGTCTTTCCTCCCCACCCTCCTACTCCATCACATCACCACACACATGCACATACGGCCTTGGGGTGTGGGTAAGTTCAGGGGGTGCGAGTATGGTTCCCATCTCTGCAGTCTAGTGGCGGCCTGCGCCCCAAATTTAATTTGCAATTTAAACACTCCCACCAATGACATTCCATGCAAATGCACACCTTGGGGGTGAGCACACTCGACAGCACCTGGAGGGGGGGTGTCTGTTCACCCAACCTTGCCTCTGGTGCCGGTGCCCACTTCCAATTTTAAGCTGCATCTAGACACTGAGGGTTCTTGGGGGGAATTGGGGTTGTGTGCTGACACCAGCTGGTGTAGGCTGGACGATGTATGCACTGCCCCCCCTCCCAACCGCAAAATGCACTCTAACAACACGCATCAACACAACATGGGAGCAGGCAGAGCGAGACTAGGGGTCTTCTCACACCTTGGTTCTCAGTTCGCTGCCCGGGGGTGGAGACTAGGAGTGGGAGCTGGCCGTCTGGTTGGGGTCTGGGGTGGTGGGTCACTTTGCTCTGCGTTGGACGAGGTTACCTGCTCATCATCACCCCAGTTAGAACAGGACCATCTCTGAGTCCGGTAGTGGTTGTGCCCTGTGTGCAGCTGTATCAGACCAGAGTGTGTATGGGGAGTGTGAGTGGGTGTATTACGTGCATTCTTGTGTGCCTTTAGGTTGAATGTGTTTTTTAGTGAGCATGAGTGTTGGAGTGTGTGACTGTGTTTGTGTGTGACTGCCTATGTGTCAGGTAGAGTCTTGGACTCCTCCCCTCTCCTGGGACATCTAGAGGTGCTATAACATCTTGACCTACCCTCCCCCGACACATTTCCTGCTGGTGGGTGGTACCTCGGTCTGCCTGCGTATTTGCGGCTCTCGTGTCTGAGGCTGGAAGTTTTGGCATCTGCTAGCTCGCTGCCAGTGGCTGCCTGGTGGGGTCTGGGCCCTTGGGCTCTGTTGGGTCTCCACTGGGGTTGGGCACCCTTAGGTCCCGGGTTACAAGCTCAATCTATCCTCGAGTGGGCGGCTTCAGGTGTGCCTGGGGACTTACCGTTGTTATCTCCTAGGCCTCTGGCATTACCCCCCCCCTGGGGGAGAGCCTCTACACCTCCTGGGAGAGGGGTTGGGATTGGCACTGCTCCAGCGGCGGTCTCCCTGGAGTCTCCACACTCTGGAGGAGACCTCAGGATCCCTGGGCTTGGATCTCCTCCATCCTCCACGGGTCTCTGGGGGCAGGCTGTGGCCCCTCACACTCACGATTGGACATCCCTATAGAGAAACCTTACATACACAAACGCGTATGTAACGCACAAAATTGGTCCTTCCCACTTAAGTACTTCAGTTTTCCACCAGAGGGCAGAAGACATATTTGAAACAATGTTGATAAAACCTTTAGCTGCAAGTTAAAGACTAGAACTTCATTTATTTTATCAGGAGTTCAAGGAAACTAAACTTCTAGTGAAACTTCCTACAACAGAATATGTTCCCTTCATAGCTCTAATCAGTGCTGCGTACACACTGCTGATGAAGACGTAGGTTGTATTTAGCTGCAGAGCCAACATTTCTTTTAGTAGCTTTTGTGTTTTTAAAAGCTTCTGCTTGGAGGTCCCAAACCCAGATGCGCCAAACCTCCAGAGGTGATGTCATTTTTGAGAACCAATCCTCTCCTTTTTGTGTCCGTCCTGCAGGTGCAGACTGCGACGTGGACTCAGCCGCCCGCTTCATCGCCACCACCTTCGTCTCACTCAACAGAACACCCAGCAAGCTCATCTATCACCACTTCACCACGGCAACGGACACGTCAAACATCCAGGTCGTCTTCCAGGTGGTTATGGACACAATAATTAGAGAGAACCTGGAAGCTGTGTCGCTCCTGTAAGCAGGTGACTGGAAAGGTCCCAAAAACAACAAAAGTGGTGTTTAACGGGCTGATTGTGTCTGTTAGTGCAGGTTGTGATTCGTGATCGTTTCTACATCCAACAAAGTACTTAGCATCTTTTGGATAATGGTGATTTTAAGACTGCTAAGAAAAGTGACGTTTTACCACAAAATCACTTTCTTTTTTTAAAGGGGCCTTTTTTATGTTGTTTGGGGGCAGAGAGGAGGGGGAGATTTACTGTTTGGTCGTTCACTTCCTCCGAGCTGGACCCGCTCATGCATACCGTCGTGTGTTTTCCGCTCATCCATCTCCGTGTCTCTGCCATGCGTCACATCCGTCTAATGAGGCGGTTGTCGCCACAAAGGCACGCCGCCTTGTTCTCACTGGAGATCACTCTCACAGCAGGCTTCTGAATGTGTGGCTGCGATGCTGCTGCTGCTGCTGCTGAGGAACTTAGAAACACAGACGATAAAAACATCCCAGAGGAGTCTGGATTAAAGCTGTGAGGGTTTTTGTTCCAGCGTCAGACACGTCAGCGCCGCCTCCTTCCTGTGATTCCTGGTTTGATCCCAGCAGCGACTCAGACTCGGCGCTGAGGATAAATGACTGAAGAAAGAAACACATCCCCCAAAGTGCCTCATGGTGAATAAATATCACTCTTTAATTATTGAAATGAAGATTATTTCCTCCCACTTTGAGACATTTTGTGGTGTTGGATATGTTTGAACTTGTAATGTTTTTGTCGGCTCTTTTATTATTTTGAATGCTTTTACGTGTGCAGCACTTTGGGACTGTGGCCATTTCAATGTGCTGTATGAAGAAATGTTGACACAGAGTCAGACTTATAAACACAAGTGTACCAAACCAGACCTGATGCACAAATAAAGGTGAAACGTTTTCCCTTCAAAGAAGCTCCAGGAGTAATAACCAGATCAGTTCTTTTGTGTTTTCGTTGGAAATTTCAGACAAATTCAAACCACACGTCAGGTTATTTGTTTTAATAGAATAAATAAATAAACACATACGGGTCATTTCCAGGAAATCTGCGCTGCTTCTGGACAGTTTGATGACACAAATGGACAGAAAGGATTCATTAAAGGTCTCCTGGAGAGAAAAACCAACTTTCTTGCATTAATATTATATAATAAGTTTAATAAGTAATTTATTTTTCTTTTATTAAGTAGAGAACATTCAGAATCCGCAGCCGTCCATCGTGGGGAATAACCGGGTTTTCCCTGGTACCAACATCCCCCATCCCTCTTTTGTTTGGTTAATTCTCGTTTTCCCGGTAAATTTCTCCGCGCCTTTAGGCGGAGGATGAGGAATATCCGCGCGCTGGTTGACCAGGACTCACGCGGACAGACAGTCCAGGGAGTCCAGGGTGAGGAAGACGTCCGCCTTACACTGGAAGGTGCCCGAACCGTCCTGCAGCAGCTCGCAGCTCTTCAGGTTTGGAGAGATGTCCTTCAGACAGATGGCCTGCAGGAGAGGTGGCGATCAGAGAAGACAGGAATTTAACTTTGGAATTCTTTTTCTTCTCAAGCATAAAGTCTTCCTGCCTGCCAGTCATCATTTATAGTCAAAATGCTTCCATTTGTATTTTGCGCTTTTACGCACGATTCTTCCAGTTCTCCTCACGTCTAGTAAAATAAAATAAAAATTTTGTCTCGACAAAAGAAACGTTTTTCCTCTCCTAAAGCAACTTACCATGTTTTTGAGGATGGAGACTTGTCTGCTAGTCTCTGAGATCACGTTGTTACCTGCCACCTCCCCGCTGTCCGCCACCGTCTCCTCGGTCTCGGCTCTCCGGACGTACGGTGACCTCCTGATACCGGACAGCAGACCGGAGGCGCGACCCACCGAGTAGTAACTGGGTCCGGTCGACTGCTTGTACCAAGCTTCCGCTGACTGGCAGGAGATGAGCAGAGACACTCCGACGCACACCACGGCAAACCTGGCTGACCTCTCCATGTTTGGGATCGTCTTTACGCACGCCGTTTACGCACAGGAAAACGCGGCTTCCTCGGGTTTGCGTTCTTTGTGTTTTTGCTTGACTGTTGCAGAACTTTGTGTTTCTTATAAAGGCTGGCAGGGCGAGGCGCATCGTGACACGAGATAGCCGTCAAATCAGAGCTGAGGTGGGCGGATGATGATCCGTCTTAAGAAAATGGGAGGAAAAAAATCCTAATTGATCTGTTTTTGATGGTCTGATGGAGCCAGGGGAGGAGGTGTGTGTGTGTGTGTGTGTGTGTGTGTGTGTGTGTGTGTGTGTGTGGTATGAGGGGGTGTCAGCCCTTCTGTGACGCTGAAGAGGTCAAAGTAGAAACGGATTAGCATCAGTGATGTGTGAACTAAAAGTGGATCGTTTGCGTTTCACTAATTGGACAAAAATGAATCACTCCAGTCAAAAACGACCCTAGATTAGTCTGTATGGTTCTTTTGTCACCAAACGAGTCTGTGTAGTTTCTGGAAAACAGCCACAAGCCCTCTTCGTTGGCTCCATCTGACAGTAATCAGCTAGAACATCAGAGCAGGAGGCTTCAGACAGCTTTAGTCTGGATTAGTGAAACCGGCTGATCAATGAACACAAGCAGATCATTTTGATTAGAAAACTGTCTGGTATCAGCTCAGAGCCGTAAAGGAAAGCAGCATGGATGTCAACTCGTGATTATTCCTCAGAGAGCACGCATCATGAGCTCCTCTGCCTGAGTGTAATTAGCAAAGCAGTCTTCTGTTCAGCTGAATAATAAACAGTGTGTTGGGTCTCCACTGGGGTGATTTAAAGCCACCATAAAAGCGGTGAGGTCCAGTGAGAAGAAACTGAAACAATGTAGACAATTAAATCCATTTAAAAGCAGCAGAAACACAAACATAGACTAAAAAATGACATTTTGTGTTTTTAAAGGAAACACTGGTGGTGCGACCAGCTTTAGAGTCCGTTGTAGAGGGGTCTGCAGTGTGGCTCCAGCTTGTCCTCCAGGACGTAGTCTGGTCCACAGACCCAAGGATCTCCTGTATCCCACTGCCACTTCTGCAGAAGCTGTTTCAGGTTCTGCAACACGGTGCTGTAGGACGGGTCCGACACCAGGTTCTTGGTTTCTAGTGGGTCGAACCTGTTTGTTAAAGAAAAAAAAAAGATTATTAGTTGTTTTCCACTTCCTTGCATAAAATAAAACTGCTTTCAGCTCTCGATATGACGTCGCAAAATGCTTTTGATCTAAATTCATCTTAAACTTTAAATATACAGTTTAAAATGCCGTTATATTAAATTGACTTTTTATGGCTTTACGTAGTAATGTGTGATTTAATCTGTGATCACAGTTAAGCAAAGCAAGCTCAGCCACCGCCAGCGATCATTTATATTATTAATATAGCATCATTATTCATTTAAACTACCCCAGAGACAACAACTATGATCAAAACAGAAATAACAACTTATGACTACGTTTAGGGTCCTCCTAAGGCCCACAGGCATGGTACACTTTAACGTCTTTCACATCAAACTTTCACTTTCTTCTAACTATAAAAATGTAATTTTCAGCATTATTTACATTTTTAGTCTTTGTTTCATCACTAAAAGTTGTTTTTAAAAATTCAATATAAGAACGACATCCTGTGGTCAAATATGGGTACTGCAGCCCATTTTTATAAATAAAAGGGAACTCTCTCACTCCCGTTCCGTGAGTTTCGTGGATGTTGCCAGTTACGGATCAGCACCAGTATACTTTAATGTTAGTATACTTTTATGTTATTATACTTTAATGTTAGTATACTTTAATGTTAGTATACTTTTACGTTATTATACTTTTATGTTATTATACTTTAATGTTAGTATACTTTAATGTTAGTATACTTTTATGTTATTATACTTTTATGTTATTATACTTTTATGTTAGCATACTTTAATGTTAGTATACTTTTATGTTATTATACTTTTATGTTAGTATACTTTAATGTTAGTATACTTTAATGTTAGTATACTTTTATGTTATTATACCTTTATGTTAGTATACTTTTATGTTAGTATACTTTTATGTTATTATACATTTATGTTAGTATACTTTAATGTTATTATACTTTAATGTTATTATACTTTTATGTTAGTATACTTTTATGTTAGTATACTTTTATGTTAGTATACTTTTATGTTATTATACTTTTATGTTAGTATACTTTTATGTTAGTATACTTTAATGTTATTATACTTTTATTTTAGTATATTTTTATGTTAGTATACTTTTATGTTAGTATACTTTTGTTATTATACTTTTATGTTAGTATACTTTTATGTTAGTATACTTTTATGTTAGTATACTTTAATGTTATTATACTTTAATGTTAGTATACTTTAATGTTAGTATACTTTAATGTTATTATACTTTTATGTTAGCATACTTTAATGTTAGTATACTTTTATGTTATTATACTTTTATGTTAGTATACTTTAATGTTAGTATACTTTTATGTTAGTATACTTTTATGTTAGTATACTTTAATGTTAGTATACTTTTATGTTATTATACTTTTATGTTAGTATACTTTTATGTTAGTATACTTTAATGTTATTATACTTTTATTTTAGTATACTTTTATGTTAGTATACTTTTATGTTAGTATACTTTTATGTTATTATACTTTTATGTTAGTATACTTTATGTTAGTATACTTTTATGTTAGTATACTTTAATGTTATTATACTTTTATTTTAGTATACTTTTATGTTAGTATACTTTTATGTTAGTATACTTTTATGTTAGTATACTTTTATTTGAGTATACTTTTATTTGAGTATACTTTTATGTTAGTATACTTTTATGTTAGTATACTTTATGTTAGTATACTTTATGTTAGTATACTTTTATGTTAGTATACTTTTATGTTAGTATACTTTAATGTTAGTATACTTTTATGTTATATTATACTTTTATGTTAGTATACTTTTATGTTAGTATACTTTATGTTAGTATACTTTTATGTTAGTATACTTTAATGTTAGTATACTTTAATGTTATTATACTTTTATGTTATTATACTTTAATGTTAGTATACTTTAATGTTAGTATACTTTTATGTTATATTATACTTTTATGTTAGTATACTTTTATGTTAGTATACTTTTATGTTAGTATACTTTAATGTTAGTATACTTTAATGTTATTATACTTTTATGTTATTATACTTTTATGTTAGTATACTTTTATGTTAGTATACTTTATGTTAGTATACTTTAATGTTAGTATACTTTTATGTTATATTATACTTTTATGTTAGTATACTTTTATGTTAGTATACTTTATGTTAGTATACTTTTATGTTAGTATACTTTAATGTTAGTATACTTTAATGTTATTATACTTTTATGTTATTATACTTTAATGTTAGTATACTTTAATGTTAGTATACTTTTATGTTATATTATACTTTTATGTTAGTATACTTTTATGTTAGTATACTTTTATGTTAGTATACTTTAATGTTAGTATACTTTTATGTTATTATACTTTTATGTTAGTATACTTTTATGTTAGTATACTTTTATGTTAGTATACTTTAATGTTAGTATACTTTAATGTTATTATACTTTTATGTTATTATACTTTTATGTTAGTATACTTTTATGTTAGTATACTTTATGTTAGTATACTTTTATGTTAGTATACTTTAATGTTAGTATACTTTAATGTTAGTATACTTTTATGTTAGTATACTTTTATGTTAGTATACTTTAATGTTAGTATACTTTAATGTTAGTATACTTTTATGTTAGTATACTTTAATGTTAGTATACTTTTATGTTATATTATACTTTAATGTACAACTTTTGTGTGTTGTGTTAAGAGGTTGTTGAACTCTGATAATATTACTAAGATTGTAAGTGTGTAAATGAAGTTAGGGCTAGGTAAAACAAGCTGTTCTTATCCCTTTTCAAACGAATCTACTTTATCGTGTTACTCTGAGATAACTTGAAATTCTCATATATTAAAGCGATATATATTTATTATTATTATCTGTTTAATATCATTATTTTATTTTTACTTTAGTTTGTTGCTTTTTTCTCTAAATCTTTGTGAATTTAATGAATTATTTTATCTTGTTCTAAAATAATAATAATAAAAATCTGATCATTTTGTGTTTGTTTTTTTTGTTGAGTTTGTGTGCAGCTGCTCCAGACCTGGTGTCAAACAGCTCCCAGCGCTCCCTGTAGTAATATTGATGCAGGGTTTTGAACCAGCCTGTCGGCTGCTGCAGCCTGGTGCGGTTCAGCAGGTCCTGAAAGGTGGGCGACACGTACAGATCCTGATCGATGGGGAAAGGCATCCTGTAGTGGAGGTTGTGGAGAAGGTGGTACGCCCCCTGGTGGACAGAGCGAGTTGGATAGTACATGGTCACCTGGAATTCAAAGGAAAACAGCTGTCAGAGTCCAGACGTTGATGCTTTCATGACAGAGTATCTGTGGAGGTCAGACCTCATGCAAGGACTGGCTGGAGAAGACCGTGTGCCAGCTGCTGGGCTCAGTGACCAACGCTGGGAGTAAAGAGCGACCAGTGAGGTGGACCTGCATGGCCCGAGTCACGGGGAGGCTGTAAGAGGGGTAGGGAATAGAAAACCAGTCCAGAATGGTCGGAGTGATGTCTGTTAACGCAAAAGGAGAAAAACAGGACAATATGAACCCTAAACCTCTTCTCATTTGAAAGTTTAAAAAAAGATTCATTTGAACCTTTTGCTAAATGTTTCTAACAACTTTTACACACTAGTGAAACTGATGTAACGTCACATGCTTCTATAAAACTGACAGAATTAAGTATTTTATTGAGAACACCTGATTTTACATTAAAGTCACCATTTAAAACCCGTTTAGCCGAGAATATTATGAAATACACGCACAACAAAGCTCCTCCAAAGCTGTTTTATAAGCCAGTGAAAGTAGATGTACAGGGCCTCACACAAATGCATGTGAGCCATTTTCTGGGTAAAGGGTGAAAATATTCTTCCCCACCATGAGAGGAGAATATGAGGGTTAAAATAACTTTCACAACAGTCAAAGTCAGGTCTATGCTACTGAGGGCATGCTCTGCTTTTTCACTGAAATCACGCTAAACAATCTTTACCGGGTTTTTAAAGCTAATTATGAATTAAAGCTTTTTAAAAGAAACAATGTTACTCTGACATTTTGATTTTTGGCTAAATTATCTGTCACTATTGCAGGTTTGCACTCAGGATTTATTTCTGGACACATTTCTTGTTCAAAGGCGTGGGTCCCCACTATCCTTCCAGTTGTTAATAATGCTTTGGACAGTTCTGAACCCAGTTTTAGTCGTTTCTCCTTAGATGTTTTCCCTGCTTGATGCATGCCAACGATGTGACCCTTCTCACACGGACTAACATCTGTTCCACCACCACCAGATGTGTCTTTCCACATGGTTGTTGAAGAGATGAGAAGCAGCTGGTTGCACCAGTTGGGTTAAAGAGCCAGTAACACCTAAACCAGCTGTTGTTGCTGATAACCTGTACAGATGTGTCTAATAGTGCTGTAGACATGTGGAATCATTAGTTTGGCAGTTTAGTGCAACTTACTTGAAATCTAATCATTCAGCCCAAAACCGTAATTCTATCTCCATCTTCAGGTTAAACTCTGCTCCACACTGATCTAGGATCAGCCACAGCTGATGGCTGTGGAGCTGCAGGGTGACGTTGTCTCTACCGTGCTACGTGGCTGAGCTGCACTGGACTCCACCTGGCTCAGCCACTCACCTGCTGATATGGCACGTTAGGGCTCAGAGCCGCTCGCCTCCTTACAAAAACCTCCTCCCCCCTTTCTTCTTGGACAGGAAATCCTCCTGCTGCAGGTTCTGTGTCTGATCTTCTCCTGAGCAGTGTGTGTGTGTGTGTGTGTGTGTGTGCGTGCGTGTTATCGACTTGTCCCGACTGAGAAACTCTGGAAGCACGCGGGGGGTTGAGGGGGGTGCTGTCAATCATTGCCTCAGTGCTGCTCTCAGTCTGCCAGGCGACGCCTCCTTTAGGCACATTTTTCTAACAGGAAGTGTGTGTGAAATAAGTCTCCAACCGCGGTGTGACTCACCCTTTAAGTAGCCTGTTGCCCATGCAATGATTATACAATAGGAGGCTCCTACCTACATTGGGGCAATAAAGTATTTAGTCAGCCTCCAACTGTGCAAGTTGTCCCACTTAATAAGATGAAAGGCCTGTAATGTTCATCATAGGCATACCTCAGCTAATAGGAAATAATAAATGCAGAAAATCACATTGTCTGATTTTTAAAGAATTTATTAGCAAAGCATGGTGGAAAATAAGTATCTGGTCTCCTACAAACCAGCAGTATTTCTGGCTCTCACAGACCTGTGACTCCTCTGTCCTCCACGCAGGACCTGTATTAATGGCACCTGTTGGAACTCGTTATCAGTATATAGACACCTGTCCACAGCCTCAAACAGTCACACTCCAAACTCCACTATGGCCAAGACCAAAGAGCTGTCAACAGACACCAGAAACTAAGCTGTAGACCTGCACCAGGCTGGGAGACTGAACCTGCAGCAGCTTGGTGTGAAGAAATCACCTGTGGGAGCGATTATTAGAAAGTGGAAGACCTACAAGACCTCTGATCATCTCCCTCCATCAGGGGCTCCACACAAGATGTCACCCCGTGGGGTCAGGATGGTGACAGGAACGGTGAGCAGCAATCCCAGAACTACATGGGGGACCTGGTGAATGACCTGCAGAGAGCTGGGACCAACGTTCCAAAGGCTACCGTCAGTAACACACTACACCACCATGGACTCAGACGTGTCCCCCTGCTGAAGCCAGTACATGTGCAGGCCCGTCTGAAGTTAGCTAGAGAGCATCTGGATGATCCAGAAGAGGATTGGGAGAAGGTCAGGAGGTCAGATGAAACCAAAATAGAACTTTTTGGTAAAAACCTGGTGAATGACCTGCAGAGAGCTGGGACCAACGTTCCAAAGGCTACCGTCAGTAACACACTGCACCACCATCCTGCAGGGCCAGACGTATTGAGATGGAGTTTTGTTATTGACCAAAAATAAATTCTTCAAAAATCAGATGATGTGATTTTCTGGATGTTTTTGTCTCTCATAGCTGAGGTCAGGCGGACAACTTGCACTATTGGAGGCCGATTAAATACTTTATTGCTCCACTTAGTTAAATCCAGGGGTTGACTTTTTTTTGACTGGGCCGTCTGTAAGGCGCTATACAAGTGCAGGTCATTCATCGTCAGGACTAATCTTTTTTTTTTTTTACTTAGCCAGCTGAAGCCCATGTGATCATTGGGACTTCTGTGTCCGTCTGGGGCATTGCAACTACAAGCTGCTTGGAAACGACCAAATTCAAAGATCTTTAGAGACACTAAAAATTCAGCAGAAAATAATCAATAAAACTAACAAATAACTGAAATCTGCGGAATAAATTACTGCTGCCACCGGGAGTCAAACCGGCGTCAGGACATGGCAACACAAGATGGAAGGCAGACGCTTTAACCACTAGACCACCATAGCCGACACAACAGCTGACTGGCCGAAGACGCTGTTGTAGGTGTGTTTTGTTGGAGCAGGAGTGGGCGGAGCAACGGCGCTGTTTCTTGTCATTCGTTGCTTCGACGTGGCCCATGATGCTTTGTGGGTTACGTAATGAATGGCTGCTGGAGGGGGGGCTGACTGAATCGAAGCGTTTGATTTCCGGGTACGAATTCAGGCTGATGGAAATAACTGGTCTGTAAGATAAAAGGACATCTCAATAGTGCCAGCGGTGAGGGTTCATATGTTGTGCCTACCTTTGCTCTCACAGCATGATCTGGAACCTTTAATACATCAATAGACCCTTGATCAGTAAACTCTAGCGCCACCATCAGGCCAAACTTTTCATTTAAAATAAATCTGTCTTCAAATGTTTGCATTCAAATCTTTTCAACATGACTGACATTAATAACATCCTGGGATTTGTTCCGTCACGGATCTCATCCACTTCTTACCAAGCAGGCTGACGTAGGCCTGACTGGTGTCTCCCCACCTCTCCCTGTGTTCTGGAGATGAAACCAGCATGGGTTCTGCTATCCCAGAGTGATACAGGTTGGTTCTGCCGTTGGGAAAGGGAATACCGTTATCCGAGCTGTAGATGACCAGAGTGTTGTTCTCATAACCGGCGTCTCTGAGCTCCTGAAGGACCAGCCCGATGCCTGTAGACATTTGCATGGTTATAGTTTGGTCTTCTACAGGTTCTGTTTCTGAGCCGGTTCTGCTACACACCCTGATCCAGTCTGCTGACCGTGGTGTACTGTGCAGCCAGGTCCGCTCGCGCCGTCGGAGTATCGGGAACAAAAGGAGGAACCTGAGGAGGACAGGCCAGATTCAAGTTCTCATAACTTTATTAAACATAAGAAAACGTTTCATCGCTGACCTTCACTTCATCTGGTGTGTAGTAAACTGGTTTCCAGTCAGGAATTCTACCCATTCCAGTTTCTCCATTCCCAAACTTCTCACAAAAAGCCCCGTACTGAGGCTGTGAATGGCCACAGCGGTGGGTGTCATGGAAGGCCACGTAAAGGAAAAACGGCCGTTCCTCCTCTCCCACGTCGTCATTAATGCCATTTCTTTCTTCTTTCTCCTGCTTTTGTTCACAAGCTCCCGCTCTGTGAGTCTGGAAAAACCTACGAACCAGGAGTTTGATTCTGGTGATGTTCCTCCCCACCTGGAGAACAGAAGTATTTTCCTCCGTGTACGCAAAATCAAAGGGGTAAACAGACCCAGGACCGACATGCTTCTTCCCGATTATACCTGTAGAAATCAGACGGATCGTCAGAAATCAACCATACAAAGCCTGTGAGTGGTGTGTTTCACTTACCTGTGTGTATATCAGCCTTGCTGAGAAGCAGCGGCAGACTTTGGATCCCCTCAAAAGAGTTGAAGTTATGAACCCCCTGATGAAGCCCGTACATGCCGTTCTGATGCTGCAAACAGCAGAAACACGCTTCAGTCCCCCCACACCCAAACAACAAGTACTAACGGGAGAGGGCTTCACCTGCGGCAGGCCGCTGAGGATGGCCGAGCGGCTCGGGGAGCAGCTGCTGACAGAGGTGAAGGCGTTGCTGAACACGACGCTGCGCCGGGCCAGAGAGCGCAGGTGGGGCGTGTGCACCACAGAGTTGTTATAAACGTCTGTTTCAAATCCTGCATCGTCAGCTGGAAGAGGTTTGACCAAGTCATCACGATCACTTGATCTATTATTAATATGAATCATAATAATTGTGTGAAAAGACACTGAGATGCTTTAAGGGTTAGTAAATGACCATCTGAGGGACGGTGCACATCCCAGATCCTGCTCCGCTTTTCCTCCGCTTCCTTTTTATCTCAAACGCTCCAGATAATGTTAATCTGCAGGTGATTGTTTTTTCTCCATCTGTAAGTCTTCATGTTTAAGAAGCACAAAGTGCTCAGTGTGCTGTCCTGGTCGGGTACCTGAAGAACAGCTGGTCTCTGCTGCACCAAAAGTCCTCATGAGGGACAATAAAGCCCGGCCACACCATGTCCCGTAGTACATGATGCTGATGTTTTCCTTATGGAAGAGGATTTGGGCCACGGAAAACAAAAAATTCTGAGATTTGATTTTGTTTTTCCATAACATCCCAAAAACACCAGGCTCTCTGTGGTAAATCACAGTTTAACAAGGTGTGTGTGTGTGGGGGGGGGGTCACAGTTTAACAAGGTGTGTGTGTGGGGGGGGTCACAGTTTAACAAGGTGTGTGTGTGGGGGGGGTCACAGTTTAACAAGGTGTGTGTGTGTGTGGGGGGGGGGTGCTTTTCCTGCCTGGTCCATTCTCCCTTTAATGGATGAAAACTTTATTTTGTTGTTGCTCAGCTTCTCTTGAGGATCTGACACGTTTAAGTGTGACAAAAACAGAAAAATAGTTTTTACCGCAGTGCACAAATAAAACAAGGAAATAAAGAATTCTTTTGCATTTATAGTTTTTTGTCTGTCAGAATAAAGAAACCAACACACATGAACAGAACGGAAGTGTTTCTGTAACAAAAGAAGACTAATTAGAGCTTCCAGGTGGCTGAAGTGACTCACCGATCATCAGAAGAACGTTCCTGCTGTTTGACTCCATGACGCAGCAACAAGCTAGCAGCAGAAGCTGAGGCACCATTTCGGTTCAAACCTGAGTTCTTTCACCACAGACACGAGCGCTGCTGATCGCTGTTAGCCACTACTTCCTGAAACAACACCAGCCCCGCCCCGTCACATGACAACGGTCACGTGACGCGACCAAACAGGAAGTTGTTTTGCGACTGAGAAGCGAAATGAGAGTTTTTGGAGAAGTTGGTTTCCCAACAAGAGTTTGACAGAAGCGGAGCTGAAAAATCACAGCTGAGCCTCTGAAGGATGCGTGAGAGCAGGACGTAAGGCTGGGAGACAAGTTCGGTTCGGTTCGGTTCTAAATGACTTTTATTCTTTTTATCTTCGGTACATTTTTTCTTTTCACTGTCAGTAAAGGCATATTACGTAGGTTTGACTGTGGTTTTGTTATTAGAGGAAATCATTTACACGTTTTAAGTTAAAACAGTTCATTCTGACATGAATGTGTGGTTTTGTTTATCGTTTAGTGTTTGTGAGATGCAGGTATGTGTTTGTGTCACGTGATCATCATATGACTGAAATGTGACACTTAAAATGATCCTAAGCTGCTGCTTGAAGGACGTGTTTGGATTACCATGACCTGAAGACTGAGAACTAGGGCTGGGACGATAATCAATAAGTCAATATATCGTACATAGATGGAAATGAACTCAATAATTTTTCCAGCCTCAATATATCGCCATGTGCCTGTGTGTATATGTTTTCCTTGTCTCTGGCCTCCAAAGACGCTGGATGACAGGTTGTTGACACTGGATAGGCCATTGTATTTATTGTCTTGGAGAGACAGGGTCATTTTAAAGGATGTACTTGCATTATTATGATATATTAACATTACATAAGTGGTTATTTTGGTCTCGATAATGTCGACAATAATATCGTTTATCGTCAATAATTTGTTGGACAATATATCGTCCAGCAAAATTTGTTATCGTCCCAGGCCTACTGAGAACCTTCAGCAGGAAGTCATTTCTCTTCTGTTTGTGCTCATAAGGGTAGAAATGGGAGCAGACAGCTTGGTTCTGTGACCAACTCAGCAAAATATTCAGACACAAACAGCTCCCAGAAGGTGATGATGATTAAAGGACAGGAAGAAAAGGGATGCCTTTGCATACACACCTTTTGTTCTGTTGTCTCATGCAGTCGTTTAAATCCATGTCATATATTCCCTCCTCCTCTGAAGGCTGGTGTGATGGATCAGGATCTGAGATGTGAGTCATGGCGGCGCTGCTGTTCCTACGGGACCCTGAAGTCCTGGCTGCCCGTCCTGTGCTGGTTACCTAAATACAAACTGACCTACCTGAAAATGGACCTGCTGGCAGGTCTCACTGTAGGGTTGACGACTGTCCCACAGGCACTGGCTTATGCTGAGGTAGCTGGTCTACCTGTGCAGGTGAGGGCCAGCTTTTAAATAATTCAACTTTTAATGTTTACCACAAATTTTTATGACATTTTTCTTCTAATTGTTTGTTAATTTTTTTTTGCAAATTTCCAACAGAATATTGTCTTATAAATGTGTTACTGACATAACACTGATCTCAGATTTTCAACCAAAAGAACATTTACTAGTATCAACAATAGTTTTCCATACTTTTATAATGTTTTACATTCAATTTAGATGTTATTGTACATGTAAAGAAGCATAGATCAGTTAATAGGCAAATTTACTATTTTCTGATTATAAAAAATAAATGAATGTAGCTTTTATGCCTAAACTACAGTAAAATGCACCTTTCTTAAAACATTGACAGAATTTATTCTCCCTCTTCTGATACTTTTTTACTTTCTTTAAAAGGTTGAACATGGAACAATTTAATAAAAATCTGTATTTAAAACAAAATAATCCCTCCACATGGCATTTAGGGGTGTGCAGAATGAAGCTACAGTATTTCATTTAAAAGCTATATTTTAAAGAGACTATGTGGAAGTTTAACAGCTAATACATATATAGAAATTTTAAATGTCTTCCTCATGCATTCTCCTGCAAAGCCCTGGTCCTGTAGAATGAGCCCTGGCATTTTTACTGTGATTGCCTCTGTAGGCCTGTAAACTCACAGAAAAGATCTTGCTCGGGTCGAGCAAGCAGGCTTCCCCAGTGTCCTCCAGAGGCAGCGTAATGCGTGATGACGTCATGCGTGCTCACGCGCCCGCAGCGTTTGTTTGCTAGCTGTAGCTTAGCGGTAGAGCGAGAGGTGGTTTTGGTAGCTGATTCAGCCAAGAACAAGAAGAGAGCTGCTTCAAGCACCAGCGAAACTCCAGCCCAGACCCCAAACAAGACAAAGAACCCAATAGTTTATTCCAGCGCGACAAAAAGGGCAAAACTCCAGTCTGGTCGCCGAAGACAAAGAACGAGGATA
Organism: Aphyosemion australe; assembly: GCA_006937985.1. NCBI lineage: Eukaryota > Metazoa > Chordata > Actinopteri > Cyprinodontiformes > Nothobranchiidae > Aphyosemion > Aphyosemion australe. Next base: position 131,902 of record SSNS01000770.1, on the reverse strand, counting down.
AACATCGGTCCGGCCGGCAGACACCTGAGACAGAAGAAATGCTGAGACAAAAGACCCGCAGTTGGCATCATTGTTGCTGGACAGGTAAGAAATTATTACTAAATACGTGTGGGGTAAGGGTTGTGGGTGCTTTCAAAGCAAACCGGGGGCTTACGTATGTCATAGGAACATTTTAGGCTGCTTGTGTAGCGTGTCTCCATCAGAGTCGGTGCTGGTCAGGATATTAATATTAGTCTGATTCTTATTTTTACTTCTCAGCGCTCTGGGACTTTTTTCCAGGGTAGGATGAGTACCGGTACTATTACCGCTCATTTATTAGTGGAAATCTCCGAGGTTTCTGCAAATATATGTCCGTCTCCAAGTAAACACATTCCCCCCCCAGCGCCGCTGACCCGAACCTCCCGATAGGCAGAACACACGCTACAAGAGGGGACACGATTTGCGCATTAGGATGCATTCTCTCCAAATGCGCAAAGGCGCATTTGGAGAGAATGTGCGCCGCACGTACAGCTCCGTCAGCTCCCGGCAGCCCAGGCAAGAGGAGAGAGAGAAAAATGACGAGTTATCCGACACCGTGCACGTTCCCTCAATGACTGACAACACGCAGCATCTGACCAGCGTCAGATGTGCCGACAGACAGGTGGATCCATGCAGGTGGAGAGGAAATATAGACCAGGAGCACAAGAAAGAAAAAGTCATAACCAGAGGAGTGTGTTGTTGGAGCAAAAAAGAAAAACTTTGTGGGCAAAAACATCCCAGCTTCTGTTGATGAGACAGAAGATAGGATAATTGTGTCTGGATGTGGAGAATAAATCATACAGCAGTCCTGGTTATCATTTATGAGAAGTCTTGGTAAATGCAGAAACATGCAGAGCTTTTATCATTTGATTCATTACCTATGTTTTTGTAATTGATGTTTTCTGTTTGTTTTTGTAGCATCAAATCGATGGAGCTGAAAGAACTCTTTAGATGAGGAACAAGCCAATAGTTTGGAAACAGTGTGTAAGTAACAAATTATTCTCATAGAAATGCAATGGCTATATGTCAGGATATATAATCATGTTCTGCTGCTGTTTTTACTTCCAGATTAGAGCTGGAAAGAGAAGGAAGGAGCTTTAGACCCGTATGATTCAGATTATGTACCTCCAATATCAATAAGGTATGTTTTATTATTGTTTTTTTTAATACCGTAGTAACATCCCACTCTCACTTTCTATTCACTGATTATATAACATTTATTTTTCTTGTGCAATAGGTGTGCATCACAGGATGAGGTTGACCAACTTCCTTGCATTGGCCTGGATGAAGCTGACAATTATAACAATTATAATTATTATATAACAATTATAATTATTATATAGGCTAACAATTATATGTGCTATTTGAGTTTCACTCAATATGCTAAAATTCTGCTTACAATAGTGGCCTGCCCAGAACCCAACTAATGCTGCTACTCTGTGTATATTTGCACATATTATTGTTGATTTTATATTTATATCATTTCTGCATTATTTTTTGTATTCTTTTACGTTTTGCACAAAAGGGAGTGGCACTCCAATTACACTGTGCCCTGTACAAAATCAATAAAGGCTATTCTATTCTATTATACTATATTATATTATAATTATATTATATTCTGTATTGGACATTACTGATTGTGTGGAGGCAGATTTGAAAGACAATTTAGAAGAGCCATCAGCAGCAGGACTGACTCAGCTGTTGTTTTCATTCAGGAGTACAGCATGCATGCCTCGTGCACGAGCTTACTATTGAAGCTGCAGTTACACGTTTGGCCTGAGGGGGCGATAGCGAGCATAACAATTTCAAAGTCCACATAGTCCCTTTAATTAAAAAAGAATCAAAATTTTATTTTGACGGGTACGACACCAGGTTTATGTTTACATCTACCAGCCATTAGAGGGCACCGTTACGGGTCACCAAATATGGTAAACAGTCCGCGAGGCTGCCACTTCTCACTCCAAACCCTCTGTCAGGAGTCAAAGGTGACCTTTGACCCAGCTGTCACCCTGTCAGTGACTCGATGCAATCTGCTGGGTTTCCTTACATAGGAAACGTTTAACTAACTGGCATGATGAACTGAACTCAGTTAGTTTGTGAAGAGCCTAGAGACGACTCTGGTAGTGACTTGGTGCTATAGAAATCACCTGAATTGAATCGAATAGTCCAGGAAACCCTTCAAACCAAGATAAAAATATAATCAATCAATCAATCAATCAATCAAAATTTTATTTATAAAGCGCCTTCCACTCCCATCACGGGAGGCCAAGGCGCTGAGGAACAACATAAAAACATGATAAAAAATTCAACAGTAAACGACAATATAAAACTATAAAAATGCATAATACATGCATATACATAATGCATAAAACACATAAAAACAACCAGCCTTCAGGCAAGATCTGGAAACGCTAGACGATAAAAATGTGTCTTCAGTCGACTCAAAAACCTGCAGAGATGTGGAAAGTCTAACTGACGGTGGTAGCTGATTCCAGAGGGATGGCGCTAGAACAGAGAAAGCAAAGAAAAAGTAATCATGTTTTTATATAATGTGGCCATTTTTAAAGGACATGTCCTCCAATCACAGCTTTGTTTAGACTTCATTAAAGTGTGTTTATCTCCATAGTACGGTCTCTACTCTGCCTTCATGGGGGGGTTTATCTACACCGTCCTGGGGACATCTAAGGACGTGACACTGGGTCCGACAGCCATCATGTCCCTCCTGTGTTCCTCTGTGGTGGGGGGGCAGCCTCACCAAGCTGTTCTGCTCAGCCTCCTCTGTGGGCTCATCCAGGCTCTGATGGCGTTACTCAGATTAGGTCAGAAAAGATGCTGCTATGTTACTAAAATCCTTTACAGCAACAGATTATTATTTAGAAATTCCAAAAGTTATTTAAGGTGCTAAGAAGATGCAGAACATTTGTTTATGAGTGGCTCCTTAACTTGAACATGAGCAGTTTAGCTGAACTTGGTCTTTGTAAAACTCTAAATGTGGAGATTCGGTTCATCTGTTGACGTTTTCTGCAGGATTTCTGCTGGACTTCATTTCCTATCCTGTAATAAAAGGTTTCACCTGTGCTGCTGCAGTGACTATCGGCTTTGGTCAGGTCAAGGTGAGGTCTCACACACACACGCACACACACATACTCACACACATACACGCACACACATACACGCACACACACGTGCACACACATACACGCACACACGCGCGCACACACATGCGTGCATACACACATACACTGTCACACACACACATACACACATACACGCACACACACGCGCACACACATACACACATACACGCACACACGCGCGCACACACATACACACACACACAGATCCAATTTCATCATATTTAAAGCCATACTATGCAACTTTTTCATATGTTTAAATCATGTTCTTGAGCCAGTTTGTGCTAAAATGACCCTTTACAGGGTTAATGATGTCACTCAGACCCCCACCGCCCTCTGTGGCCAGAATACCACACTTGCAACTTCAGAGTGGTGGTCCGGTCCCTGTTGGACTTAGTAAAGTGGAGCTGACATGCCTGGTGCTGCAGTCTGCTTCCAGCGTGTTTCCTGCATGTTTTAGATCATGAACACAGCTGATGTGTTTGATTTAGTGATGAACCGCTCCTGTAGACACTAATGAAGGCTGTGTGAAAAAAGATCCAGTTTCTACCCATTTTATGTTATTCATAAGGACTCTCAGCGTACCGGGGCAGTCTTCTTTTGGGTGGAGAGGATGGAGAGCGGCAGAGCGCTGATTGTTGATGCGTTCCAGGAAGCTGCGTCCTGCGCACGGTTACAGTAACATTCTCAAAGTGGCGCCGCCAAAAAGAATGAACACACGATGGTTCATGTTCACTCATATTATTTGGTACTTTCTTTAATTTGTGCCTGACGCGCTCCACTGCTGCAGAGCTCGGTGACTTCACCGGCGCGGCCGTGCAGCGCACACGCCACTATTTTTGCAGTCGACAGATCTTTTTGATCTGCTGAGTTCAAATGTAACTCATGAGGTGAAAAAGGAAGAAGCCAGGCAGCAGTTTTTCTGGAGGATTGAGAGGAGATTCAGGAATATCAGAGACAGACGGGACAGGAAAATAGTCACATAAAAAACAAAACTAAGTTCTAGGTAGATTTATCCCACCACACGTTTGGAACTTTATAAAGCAATCATTTTTAGGCATGTAATATTTATTTGATACAATTCAGACCAGCTTCACAGCTCAGTCCCACACCCAGGGCCGTTTAACACTAGAACTCCCAAGGCAGTCATTATTCATTCAATAACTTCAGTTAGATGGCTCTCATGTTGTCCTGACTTTTCCTGTCTATGTGTGCCCTTTAATTTTGCGTTATAATTTCCATAAAATAATGTATTAAAAAAGAAATATGATTGGTTCTTACTTTGTCTCCCAGAAGCCGTCAGCCTGATGGCTCTATTGTTTACATGATACATTTTTCCCGCAGATGACAGACAGCGTCACCGTTGCTAAACAACCAACTTTTCAGCTCGCGCCGCTCACTCTCCGTTCATACTCCGTGTAAAATAGCTGCTAAAACAGCTTTTAGACGAACATTCTCGGTGAAACAAACATTATAAGGGATGCTGCTTCAGGCGGAGAGGGGAAAGCTGATGAAAACTGGTCAGTAGACGCAGCTGAGACTCTGACAGCACCACGGAGGACGATCTCCCCCCGCCCCCGCGCAGAAAGGAGCCGTGTCGATCACCCAGCGAACAATAGGGTGACTTCTTTTCAAGGTTTGGATTAAAATTATATTTTCTTACCATATTATTAGGTTCACACATCCATAAAGAGTTAATTAATAGCGCACTTGAACTGTTTTACTCCACAACGTCATCATCAGCCTGCATTTAATGGCCAAAATGGCAGCCGTCAAATTGACTGTTCGTGGGAGTTCTAGTGTTAAAGCCATTTTGGGGGCCAAGGCAAAGTAGCCCCTCGCCCGTCTAACTGGGCTCCCCCGCATGCCTCTGTGTAATTTGCACCCTGATCCTATAAAACACAGGAAGCCAGTGCAGCAGCTCCAGCACTGGAGTGATGTGCTCCCTACGCCGTGTGTGTGTTAATAAGCGAGCAGCCGCATTCTGGACCAGCTGAAGTGGAAGGATGAATGCTCAAGGCCACAGCACAAGGAGCTGCAGTAATCCAGTCTCCAGGAAATGAACAGGTGGATCACCTGTTCAGACATGTTTGGAGGGAGATAGGGTTTCACCTCAGTGAGCTGTCTCAGATGGAAGAACCAGGACTGAACCACTGCACTGACTTGTTAATTCAATAAACACAATTTAAGGCTAAAGGGATTTAAAAAGCAAAACATTTTCAAGAGTTGAAACTAACATCGTCCGCTGTTCCCTAGACAGAAAATTAAATAAAAAATATTTTAATGAGCTGAAAAATGGTTTTAGCCCATTTCTTACATCTTTAAATTGTCTTTTATAAAAGCAAATCAAATGTTTTCGACTGTAGAAATGTACTTTTGAGTTGATATTAATTGTTGATGGATTAATAGATAAAGTGTTTATAAAATACTTTTCTGATTGAGGGTTGTTCCCTGTTTTTGTGTCACCTAAAGAAACTCCTAGGACTTTTTTATTAAATGATACTAGAATGTTGCCACGCCGTCATATTCCAGGTGGCATTGCCTGTCTTAGCTGTTTTATCTTATCTGTTTGTGTAAAGCTAACTATGTGTGTAACTATGAATGAGTTCTCAATCGACTCATCTGGATAAATAAAGGTAAATAAATAAATAGTTGTTTTTCCTGTTTTTGTTGGTAGAATATCCTGGGAATCCGTGGCGTTCCCCAGCAGTTCTTCCTGGAGCTTTATTACACCTTCTACAGGATCCCAGAGGCCCGAGTGGGCGATGTGGTTCTGGGTCTGGTTTGTCTGGCTGTATTGATCATGTTTATGTTTATGAAGTCACATCCGGTCTCCAATGATGGCTCCACCTACTCCAGCGTTGCCAGGAAACTAGTGTGGGCTGTTGTGACCAGTCGGTACCATCCTCATAGAAACAGTAACCCAACATGCCGCGTGTTTTTGTTGATGTTTACTCTATTCCTGTGGTTTTTTGGTCAGTGCGGAATGCCCTGGTGGTTGTGGCGGCGTCGCTTGTTGCATTTTCCTGGGAAGCTTATGGTCATCATGTGTTCACCGTCACTGGGCACACCTCCCAGGGTCTCCCACCATTCAGTCCCCCGCCCACCTCAGACACCACATCCAACGGTACCGTCATCTCGTTTGGAAAGATTGTAGAGGTAAGAAACCAAAGGAGCCATTTTCACTTCCCTAAATGTGTGCTGGACGTGGAGCTGACCAGTCTCTGTGTTTTAAAGGGTTTTGGTGGAGGGCTGGCTGTGATTCCTCTCATGGGTCTGCTGGAGAGCATCGCTATTGCAAAAGCTTTTGGTAAACGTTAGAGAAACTGTTTGTTGTTATTTTTTAAATATGATCGATCAATCTGAGTTTAACATGCAGGCTGAAAGTGAAAATACAGTAGTCTTCAACCCCTATTTCCTGCATTAGCCGTGATAGAAAATAGAAAAAGTCACACAGATCTACGTCACAGTGTAAAATTAGCATTCATAAACTGGTCTGAGTGAGCGAAGGCAGTAGAAGAGTCATGTTGCTGTTAGCCAATCGGGGGCAAGATGTTCAAATATGAATAAGACTAAATTCTGCCGTTTTCTGCTCCCTCTCCTCTAGCTAACTGAAACAAAAGTGCCTGAGCTTTTTTCCACAGAGAACGACTCACACTAGCGACTAAAGCAGATTTATTTTTAAAAAAAAGAGTGAATGAGAGCTTTAAAAGTCTCGCTGTTAAAATCAAAAGCTGATACTTTCGCTTCTTGTTTACAATCAGCCAGTCAGAACAACTACAGGATTGATGCTAACCAGGAGCTGCTGGCAATCGGTGTGACCAACATCATGGGCTCCTTTGTGTCAGCGTACCCCGTCACCGGCAGCTTTGGAAGGTTTGCATCTAGAATTTTATGGGACAGAGAGAAAAGAGGTCAGATTTATAGATAGAATATTGTTGTTTTTGCACCGCTAGGACAGCAGTGAACTCTCAGACGGGGGTCTGCACTCCAGCCGGTGGCATCGTCACCAGTGAGTTGTGATACTTTCAGTTGATCTCTTCTGCCCCTTTGAGGCGGCTCGTGTCATTACACCGTCATTGTCCCAATAAAACTAATTTTCCTGTTTCTTGTGCGTGTGTGTGCATGTGTGTGCGTGCGTGTATTTGCATGTGTGTGTGCGTGCGCGTGTGTGTGCATGTGTGTGTGTGCGCGTGTGTGTGCATGTGTGTGCGTGCGTGCTTGTGTGTGTGTGTGTACGTGTGCATGTGTGTGCGCATGTGTGTGCGCATGTGTGTGTGCATGTGTGTGCGTGCGTGTGTTTGCATGTGTGTGTGCGTGCGTGTATTTGCATGTGTGTGTGTGCGTGTGCGTGTGTGTGTGCATGTGTGTGCGTGCGTGCTTGTGTGTGCTTGTGTGTGTGTGCGCGTGTGTGTATGTGTGTGTGTGCGTGTGTGTGTGCGTGCATGTGTGTGCGTGCGTGTGTGTGTGTGTGTGTGTGCATGTGTGTGTTCGTGTATGTCAGTCCTGCGTGCGTCCGACACAGCCGAAATATCGCATGTGATCTTGCGAGAAAATATGCCCTTTACAAAAAAGGATCAGAAAAGCACATTTTAAATTTATGTTTCCAATACAATTTATTTTAATGGCCTAAAAGACTATAATAGGACATAGATATCCACGGTATTATAGGTGATGACTCCTTTAAAAAGTCACCACTGTAGGACAGATGCTTTTGTGTGTAAAAATCACAAACAACCTTAAAGATTTTTAACAAGGAATCTGCCCTTCTAGTAAGTTTTGAAAGTGATTTTGTTGAATGATCCTTCAGGTTTTCTGAAGGTCTCCATTGGTTTTCTGTTCTTATCTTACACACAAAGTAGTAAAGTCCCAAGTCCCATGCAAACTCTGCAATAAACCATTTGAGCCGCATTCCGCTTGGACTGCCGGTACCCATCAGCTGCCTCCAGAGTCCCACAGGCCAAAAAGGCCTGATAGGACCTGATGGGAGTCTTTCTTCAGCTGGACACCAGCAGGTTCAGAGGTTGCTGCTACCACAGGCACCAACAACCCTTCGGTCAGCTGCCTCGACAATGGAAGCACGGTACATGGCCCACTCAGACTCGGAGCGCTCTCTATCAAACATTTTTTAGAGTTTTAGAGTTTGCATGCACTTGGGACTTTGCTACTTTGTGTGTAAGATAACAGAAAACCAATGGAGACCTTCAGAAAACCTGGAGAATCATTCAACAAAATCACTTTCAAAACTTACTTGAAGATCAGATTCCCTGTTAGAAAAAAATGTAAGGTTGTTTGTGATTTTTACACAGAAAAGCATCTGTCCTAAAGTGGTGACTTTAAACAAAGGCAGTCAATTTGTCTTATCTTACACATAAAATAGCAAAGTCCCAAGTCCCATGCAAAATCTGCAAGAAAACAAACAGGGCGCCAGCTCAACACACCAAAAATGGAACACAGAAAGGAATGTGAAGAAGAAACAAGCTGAAGACACACAAGAGCAGCCAAACAAGAAGCAGATAGTACAATAAAGAAATTTGCATATTGCTCCAACCTGGTGTCCCAGAGCAAAGAGAATCCCAAGGTGTTGTTTAGCACCATCAGCAGTATTGTCTCACCTGCCTCACCTACAGCCATTCACTCTGATGAAGACTGAGAACTTCCTGTCTTTCTTTGTGGACAAAGTCAATCAGGTGAGATCCACCTGCTTCTTAAAAAACCCAATCTTGATTCAGCTCTGGTGGCCTAGTGGTAGAGTGTCCGCCCTGGGACTGGGAGATCAGTGTTCGATTCCCGGTCGGGTCATACCAAAGACTTTGAAAAAATGGGACCCAATGCCTCCTCGCTTGACACTCAGCACTAAGGGGTTGGATTGGGGGGTTAAACCACCAAATGGTTCCTGAGCGCGGCCACAGCTGCAGCTCACCGCTCCCCACCATGGGGATGGGTCACATGCAGAGATGTAATTTCACCAGTGTGTGATGATGACTTGGGACTTTAACTTCATCTCTCCATAGCAGCTTCAGACCTATCTCTAAACTCACTTTTATTCATTGGCTTTTACTCACAATGAGCAGCAATAAGGGGCGGTTGCTACTTGTCTGCTTTAGGTTTTTGTTTGATCTCTTAAATGTTTTACATGTTTTATTTAAATGTTTTGCTTTTATATCAGACTGTGTTATTCAGCATTTTGTTTGTTCCTTGGGCTATGTGAAGGCACTTTATAAATAAACTTGAACTTAAACTACCGTTCATCTCCAAGATCTTGGAAAAGGTTGTGGCTAAACAACTCTCAGCTGCTCTTGATGAACATTACATCTACGATAGTTTCCAGTCAGGTTTCCGTAGAGCTCATTCTACTGAAACAGCTCTTCTCAGGGTCTCTAATGACCTTCTGGCTCACAGTGATGCAGGGGACTGATCTGTTCAGGTTCTGCTGGACCTGACTGCAGCCTTTGACACTGTTGAGAGACTGGGTAGGCCTATCAGGAACTGCTCTGGAGTGGTTCTCCTCTTACCTGTCAGAGCGTTCCTTCTCTGTAGCCATCTCCAAGTTTTGGTCCTCCTCCACCTCCCTCACCCATGGTGTCCCACAAGGTTCTGTGCTGGGCCCTCTACTTTTCTCCTTCATCTGCTCCCTCTCCAGCACATCCTGAGCTCTCCTACCATCTTTATGTAGATGTCATCCAACTGTACATCTCCTTTAAGCCCCATGAGATATCTAAGCTGCTAAAACCTGGATGGCTGGGAACTTTCTACAGCTGAATGAAGACAAGACTGAGATCCTCATCTGTGCCCCAGACAAGCTGGTTCCCAAAGTCAGAGATTCTCTTGGCCAGCTTGCTTCTCACACCAAACCCTCTGTCAGGAATCTTGGTGTGACCTTTGACCCAGCTCTCACCCTGGATTCTCATGTCAGTTCTCTTGTTGGCTCTTCCTTCTTCCATCTCAGGAACATTGCTAAGCTGAGTCCCATTCTGTCCCGCTCTGAACTGGAGATTGTTCTCCACACCTTCATCTCCTCACGCTTAGACTACTGCAACTGGCTTTTCTCTTGTCTGAGCAGAACCTCCCTGAAGCGTCTACAGGTGGTCCAGAATGCCCGTGCTAGGCTGCTGACCAAGTCCTCCAAACACACCCACGTCACCCCGCTCCTCTTCCAGCTTCACTGGCTGCCGGTTAACTTCAGGGTTCATTTCCAGATCCTGGTTCTGGTTTTTAGGGCCTTACATGGACCAGCACCATCATACATTGGTGATCTTCTCAGTCCCTACACCCCCAGCAGGTCCCTGAGGTCCAGTGATCAAAGCCTACTGGTTGTGCAGCACCAGGCTAAAGACCAAAGGTGACAGATCATTTGCTGCTGTGGCCCCCAGACTCTGGAGCTCTCTCCCCCTGAGCCTGAGATCAGTGGACTCAGTGGTCTCCTTTAGAAACTCACCTGTTCAGGTGGCTCTGGTGGGACCTCCTGCTGGTTCTCCATCACTACCTTCTCTCTGNCTGGCCTGCAGAGAAGTTTGTTCTGAAAAAGTTCTTTAATGTCATTTTCAGCCGCGCTTTGAGTAACAGTAGGGAGAGGTGAGCCTGTCCTTTGCTGCTCAAGAGCTGAAGACAGATATGTGACCATTTCAGGACAGATAAAATATCCAGCTCCAGCCTCGCTTCAGCGTCCATGATGAGAGCGCTTCTTTCATGACAATGACCCGCCCTCGAACCTTTCAGCCAATCACAGAGCAGTAAGATGTTCTGCCTTCCGTTTCAACCAAACTGCCTTCCGTTTCCACTATACTTTCTCTCACATGCATACATTCTCCTCTCACATTCATATATTCTCATTCACGCGCGCACACACACACACACACACACACATTTCTTTCTTCATTTTCACATTTATATATATTTTATCACTGATATTCTTATAATGTCAAACCAGAACGTGTGTGTGTGTGTGTGTGTGTGAGAGAGAGAGAGAGAGAGAGAGAGAGAGAGAGAGAGAGGGAGGGAGGGGGAGAATGTATGTGAATGTGAAGAGTATGTATATGTGTGTAAGTGGACAATATAAGTGTGTGTGTGGAAAACATGTGTGTGTGTGTGTAAAGAATATAGGTGTGTGTGCAGAGAATATATGTATGTGTATGTAGAGAATATATGTGTGTGTGCAGAGAATATATGTATGTGTGCAGAGAATATATGTGTGTGTGCAGAGAATATATGTGTGTGTGTAAAGAATATATATGTGTATGAGTGTGGAATGTGTGTATGTATGAGAAGATCGTATGCGTGTGTGAGGAGAATATATGTATGTGTGTGTAGAGAATATATGTGTGTGTGTGTAGAGAATATATGTGTGTGTGCAGAGAATATATGTATGTGTATGTAGAGAATATATGTGTGTGTGCAGAGAATATATGTNTCATGTTGATGGTTCTACCAATGGTCAGTGCACTTTTTGGTATTTGAATTTTTGTTTTAGAAGCAAAAATGAAAAGAAAAATGTTCTGATATTTTTTTTTGATTAATGAATAAAATGAGGGAAAGTAAGGTATTTTTTAGGTCTATGGTAAAAAAAATAGAAGTCCCAAAATTAAAATTACTCATTCTTTTGTGGATTTGTGTGTTTTAAATAATGAAAATGTAATTGCTCAAAAACAATAAAACACATATTTTCGTTGTCTTAAACAGGTGTGCTGAAAAGAGTATGCCTGCCGAGATTTAACTACGATATTTGCTAAATCATTTTTTTTATTTCTATTGTTCTTGTGAAGCACCTCGTGATTTTAATCTTGAGAGGCTCTTTATAAAGTTAAAGTCCCACTAGTGAAATGTGTTCTCCACATCTGACCCAACCCCTGGGGGAGCGGCGAGCTGCAGACGTGGTCACGCTCAGGAACCATTTGGTGGTTTAAGGAGTCATCACCTATAATACCGTGGATATCTACGTCCTATTATAGTCTTAGACCATTAAAATAAATTGTATTGGAAAAATAAATTTAAAATGTGCTTTTCTGATCCTTTATTGTGAAGGGCATATTTTCTCGCGAGATCACACGTGATATTTCGGCTGTGTCGGACGCACGCGGGACTGAGGGGCGCGCTGATTGGTGGAAGGAAGCAGGACGCAGCTTCAGCATCTCGCTCCAAAACAACAAAAGTTATACCTGAACCCGACCTGGCAGTGACCTACGGGATCCAAACGTGTATGTACGAGCCCGAGCCTCGCCTCGTGCGTAATGGCGCCCTCGCTTGTTGTTGAGTTGGGACAAAGCAAGCTAACAGCCAGGCATCGGCTCTTATGCTGTTGTGAAGATGGAATACACAAACCGATCGGAGTTTTGTTTCCCATAACACGGATTATAACACGAGTCGTCAACGGTAAGACATCATTTATGCGTTTCACGTTATGAAATGAGCTTTGTTGTGCTGGTTGTGGTTCATATTTGTTTATATTCGACCTTTGTGCCAACATATAGGCCAGAACTCAAGTTCTGGTGTTGGAGTGTGCGTGCTCGTGGGGTGCATGTGAGCTGGTTGAAGAAGGCAAGATTAAACAAACGCGTCAATGTTAAATATCAGCTTCTCAGCCAGTGAAACATTAGGAAGCCATTATAGACATTTATTCAAGTGGAAAAGTGAAGATTTCAGGTGATGACTCCTTTAACTCCCCAATCCAGCCCCTTAGTGCTGAGTGTCGAGCAGGGAGGCATTGGGTCCCATTTTCTCAAAGTCTTTGGTATGACCCGACCGGGATTCGAACCCCGATCTCCCAGTCCCAGGGCAGACACTCTACCACTAGGCCACTGAGCTGGTCTATATAAAATAATTTAGTTCATTTCGTCTGTCTTCATATTTATGGATTTACTGTGTCTACACATTTTTTCCACGCGTTACCTGCTTTGTGTAGGGCTGCAACGATTCGTCGACGTTGTCGACAAAAATCGATAATGGAAATAGTCGACAATGAATTTCATTGTCGACGTTGTCGCCAGACCTGTTTTTTCCGGCCGAGTGAGGCATCTCACTTTATTACAATCTCTGCCGAGAGTCGCACATGCGCAATAGCTTCTCTGCTGAGCGGCAACATACAGAAATGGCGGCGTCCAACGCAGCAGCAGCGCGTACCAAAACATCGAAAGTTTGGGAGCATTTTAGCCTGGATACGGCGAATAAAAAGATTACCTGCATGGTTTGCAAAGCAGTCCTTGCATATCACGGCAGCACCTCGGTGATGCATTGGGTGACCAGATGTCCCGCTTTGTGCGGGACAGTCCCGCATTTTCATCACTTTTCACACGTCCCGCAAATTGAGACAATGTCCCGCATTGACAGTCTCCCGTTCCGAATTTCCATCTTGCATAAACGCTGTGGAGAAAGCCGCCTGTTGCTGTCAGTCGAACCAGGAGGCGGGACTTTAACGCCGGTCCGGAGCGCTTGGCGCGCGCACCCGAACCACCAAAACAGAAGCGTCAGCGAGAACGGAGGAAAGATGAACACCGTGGCGAAAATGCTGTTAGAATAAACTCGTGGGTTAAAAGTGTTCATTGAGACTCTGTCAGGGTCTTTGTGTTGTTTCTCAGAGTCTTTTTTTGTGTCACGGCGCGGAGTCTGATATGAAACAGAGCAGAGAATCCAAGAGTCACACAAAAATATGTTGGTCTGAACTGAAGCAGGTTTCCCAGTAAGTAGACAGGTCCCAAACGAGTTTCTAACACACACAAGGTGCTAGAGTTATTTTTATTTCAAATACATACAAGCTAAACTCTTTTAAAGCACATTAAAGAGAGAATTAAATGTAAGCCTTCATTATTTTTCTCAGACATTTGAGGAAAGAAGTCATTCTAAGGACCCCTGTTAGATTAGATCTGAATTTCTTCAGATTTAAGTCAGTGATGTTTTTTCTCTCTCCCCTAAATATTTACTAGAAAACATGTGTTGTCATTTTTGAAAAAAAAACAACATTTTGTTTCTGAATTAAGAAAAAAATAGTAATTGATTTTATTGGAAAATGTATTAAAAACAAACTTAAATAGATCTAAAATTGTTACTGGTACTTTTACTGTCATTCTGTTGTGGAAAATATTCAATGAAAACTCTGAAAAGCTGCTAAAACCTGCATATTTTTTTTTACTGTGGGCCTTTCTATATTATTAAAATTAGTTGATGGGTTTAAAATCCTTTTAGCTAAAGCTAATCAGAACCACTAGAAGGTCCAAAGAGCCTGAGTTAAGCTGTGGTAATGAGAGGAGCTGTGAAACTTTTGCTTGTTCAAGTTGAATTCAAATAGAATATATAGTACATGAAATATATGATGATAATAATAATTATAATAACTATGTATATTTACCAGTGATGTTGGAGCTAAAAGGCAGAAAATAAGTTTTTTTTTTTTTTTTTACTNTGACAAAAGTATTTTAAATTAAATGCATGCAGTCTGAAGAGAGCCACCATGGACCCCTTTCTGCAAAAGAAGCAGACGTGCACCCCACAACAGGCGACTGCCCTGACTGAGTCAGTATTGCAGATGCTGATCTGTGATATGAGGCCGCTCTCCATGGTCAATGGTGCTGGGTTTCAAAAAATGATAACCCAGTTCAATTCAGACTACATCCTGCCATCCAGAACCCATTTCACCCACTTGATGGAGGAGAAATACAGTTCAACGTTTCTGAAAGTAATTGTTTAAAATGCACAGTCAGACATATTTCATACAAAAAAAACTCACAAATTTAATTTAAAAGCAATAAATATATATGTATATATATTAAAATAGCTAAAATACATAACTTACATAACAAGCTGCAATTAATAAAAATGTAAAACTTGTATGTTGAATAGTTTCTGTTGACATGTAGGTTTTTCTGTGTTAAATATTTTTAAATATCAACTTTTAAAGCATCTAATGCTACATTTAAGAAAAATTTAATAATTATCCGATTAGTCGACTAATCGTTTCAATAGTCGGTGACTAGTCGACTATTAAAATAGTCGTTAGTTGCAGCCCTAGCTTTGTGTGTCTTCACAGGTGTGATCGTGTTGCTGTCCTTGGCGTTCCTCATGCCAGCTTTCTACTACATCCCCAAAGCTTCTCTTGCTGCTGTTATCATCTGTGCCGTAGCTCCCATGGTGGACTACCGTGTTGTAGCAAAGATGTGGAGGATACATAGTAGGTGTCTGCTAAGTATTTCATCTCAGTGAGTCAAACGTGAGTTTAATAGAGTTTGTCCTTCACAGAGCTGGATCTGCTGCCGTTTGTCGTGACATTCCTGTTGTGTTTCTGGGAGGTGCAGTACGGCATCATGGGAGGCGTAACTGTTACTGGAGTCCTGCTGCTGTACAGCATGGCCAGACCCAAAGTAAAGGTACTAAAATGATGTTCATGAACTACAGTTTGTGGCAAAGTGATCGACCAAAACCAGCTCACAGATTTTATGTTTCTTGTTTTCTTTGAAAAGGGTAAAGAGATTTTGTTTTGTGTTCTCCTGCTGGCACCTAAATCAGATTATGGGTAGTGGCTTCAGCATACAGTACCCGGCCAAAAAAATAAGTCGCCACCAAAAAAGGTCACACATTCTAATATCTGGTTGGACCGCCTTTAGCTCTGATTGCATCACACATTCTCTGTGGCGTTGTTTCCATCAGCTTCTGCAGCATCACCAGATTTATCTCCATCCAGTGTTGCATTAATGTTCCACCAAGGTCTTGCATTGATGATGGTAGAGTCTGACCTTCTCCAGCACATCCCAAAGATTCTCCATGGGGTTCAGGTCTGGACTCTGGTGGCCAATCCATGTGTGGAAATGATGTCTCATGCTCCCTGAACCACTCGTTCACTATTTGAGCCCCATGAATCCTGGCATTGTCATCTTGGAATATGGTCGTGCCATCAGGGAAGATGGAATCACCTGGTCATTCAGTAGATTCAGGTAGTCAGCTGACCTCATTCTTGGAGCACATCCTGTTACTGAACCTAGACCTGACCACCTGCAGCAACCCCAGATCATAGCCCCGCCCCCACAGGCTTGTACAGTAGGCACTAGGCATGATGGGTGCATCACTTCATCTGCCTCTCTTCTTACCCTGATGCACCCATCACTCTGGAACAGGGTCCATCTGGACTCATCACACCAGTTGTTAATAATGCGTTGGACAGTTCTGAACCCAGTTTTAGTCGTTTCTGCATCTCTTTAGATGTTTTCTCTGCTTGATGCATGCCAGTGATGTGACCCTTCTCACACAGACTAACATCTGTTCCACCACCACCAGATGTGTCTTTCCACATGGTTGCTGGAGAGATGAGAAGCAGCTCATTGCACCATTTGGGTTAAATAACTTGTTGCCCATGCAGTCATTATCCAATAGGAGGCATCAGCTTTTAAAAGTGTTGAACACTTGCTTAATCAATACATCTGCAGTGGTCTCCAGTATAAATGAATACCTTGTAAGTCGTTCTGGGGTAAAATAGCTCTGACGCTTCAGACGACAGGATCTGGAGTCTTACTTCCTGATATGTGGACATCTCTCCTCTGATTGGCTAACAGCAACACGACTCTACCACTGACTCTGTTTGCTCTGCAACGTTGATGTTTTATCTCCACCAATAACACAAGCCTGGAGGAGCTCTGCTGTGTGGCGGAGTTGCTAATGCTAACGGTTAGCTTCTACTAGCCCAGACGTTCTCTGCTGTTTCCTGGACGCTAAACCAACAACAGCCTTCCCCGTCGTGAGTCCAGATGGGTGAGTCCATGAATGTTCAGTGACAGTGTGACGTAGATCTGTCAGGATTTTCTAATCCTAGAGTTTCACCTAGAGTCTATTTTCTATCAGAAGCTGATGCAGGAGATAGGTGGAGGAGACTATTTTCATGCTCAGCCTGCAGGAAACACTCAG